>JBAMDN010001003.1:0-14452 GCA_037074945.1 Tetracladium marchalianum
TAGAAAAGAGCTTACTGAATACGTGTGAAGGACTGCATAGTTCTCAGAAAATCGTGTGCCTCCTCTTCCGACCAGAGATGCGTTTTACCACCCTCGAGTGCGAGACTCTTATTATTCATTATCTGGATGAGTTCCCGAAGCGGCATCCCAGTCGCACTAGTGATCGCTGGATCATAGGGAATCGGCGCACATAAATCGATGTAATCATCAATTACAATCGTAGGATCAATAGGCGCTTGCCACAATGGAACCTGATCCATAACATCGTTGAGATCTTGCTCGAACTCCTTAAACAGACGAACAAGCTCAGGATCACCGTTGAATGTGTCGTGAGTATATTCTTCAGCACATTCATCCCAAGAATGCCCTGCCAGCTCCTCAAGCAAGTCAAGGTCTTTTTGGTCGAGACGCGAGGAAGGAGTTGACTTTATGTCTGGATCGTTCTTACTCTCTGGATTTGAGTACCAAATAATACGGCGGAGAAGTTGCTGCAACAATGGTCGTGGAGATTCGTCTTGTGCTGCCGCTAGAGCTTCTTGGTATTGAGCCAATAATTGCAGCCTATCTTTAGCAGCCTTGTGTTTATCGGTACCATTAGCAGGGACATATGGACCATTGTAATTGATAGGTGCCGCTGGCTGACCAGGTAGACTATTAGCGGCGCGAACACGTCCAAGGCGATAGTCCAAATCCTTCTGGCGTCGATATGCAGCTACCTTTTTGGAAAATTCAAGAGTGTCTCGTTCCACTGGTCGCTTCCATGGCTCTAGGGGTAATGACAACGGAACTTCCTTTGCAGGTGGACGATAAACAGGAGGTAGCATGACAACCCGGAAGCGATCTTCTGGTCGGTGTTGTTCCTGATTTGTGGCTGCGAGGTTGAGAAGAATTTCGGTGGCGGCTCGTTGAATACCGCGTCTCTCGGCTTTGCTCGTGAAATCTATCACCTCGGACGATTTGATACCCAGACGCTGCTTAAATCGTGGTTCCAGCTGGTAGATTATCAGTTCCACTCAAATGATCAAAATGTATTTGAACTCGCCTTGGAAAACCAACGTCCAAAATCTCTTAGAAACAACTCATCGTAATAAGCAATCCCTGCTTCATCCCCTGATATCGTGTCTTCTTCCATGTTCCGATCGCCAATGATTTCCTGTACATTGTCCTGGTAGCCTCCCACGATTCTGCTAAGTTCCGCAACATTATCATTTGCATAGCATTCACCACACTTCACCGCTTCTCGCTTGTGGGACCTCTTTGTTTGCGTCGCCTTCTCCATCTCTGCTGTCAACTTATTTGCCTTCTGAAGCATCTGTGTCAGGTACGGCTCATAGAATTCCCTAACCAGACTGATCAATCTCGTGGTGTCATATTTAGAAAGGGAAGAAAGAGTGAATTTCTCGCCCAACGCTTCAACCTCCCATAATTTGTCCTCATCTGTTGCCGCTTTGATTGGTCTGGTCTCTGACAAATCCGGCTCCCAGCAAATGCACAAAAGACCTGGCTCGTCTTTCTCCATTTCTCCAGGTCTTAAAACAGTAATAGTTGGTGCTGTCTCCGTTATTTTATCTACCCACTCGGCCCATTCAATTGCCAATGGATCTTTATCTTCAAGATGAGTGAACAATGGAGCACCCGGAATTTTTCGAAATTTTTCAGGCGAGAATCTAAACAAGAGGCGATTAAGCTCAAACTTCTCGTCCTGCTCCAGCGCTTGATAGCCACCTTGCCGTCGTAACGTGAGAACAAGAGGATCTAATTTGGCCTGTAACTCTCTGGCTCTGTCATACGTAGTATCGGGGATGGCGTCGGGCCCTGGGAGATAGAAGACGCCTGGGGCTTTGCTAAGAGGACCTTCTTGTAGTGGAAGAAGGTAAACGCCCTCGAATCTAAAGGTGTCGAGCCACTCATTTCGAGCCAAGTAGTATTTCTCCTTTAGCTCTTTAGCCAAGGCGTGCTTGCCATCCGGGTTCCTGATCTCATTCTGCCATCGTATATACAACCTCCGAGCATTTCGTGGCTCGTGAAGACGTAGGAGCCTCTCCAATTCAAGAAATTCACGGTCGCTGAGTTTGCTCTTCTTCAACAGTTGATTTATGGTATTCTCACGGGCTTGGAGATAATCTGGAAGTGGTTTTCGTACCGGTCGCTCCATTCGAAGCTCTGAAGGGACGGTTCTTCTGAACAAAGGGTCTATGAGTGATTTCTGACCAGCTGTTGGTATTCCAGATATAGGATGGGTCCAGTAAGGGATCATGGCAGGTTCACGAAGCGCCAAATTGTATGCTCGATCCTCAATGATGTGAAGATTATTTTCCGTATTGACTGTCTCTGGGTCCGCTGTTGCATCTTTTAACATGGCTTGCTGAAATTCAGCTTCGTCGCCTGTTCTTGTGACGGTGAAAGGTGCATGATCATCTCTCATCTGAGCGTCAACGCCAAATGCCTTTCTCTCTGCGTCACGCCGAGACATTGTATCTGCATCAACAAGGCGGGTTGATGTTCGAGGCGCTGCCACTCCCGTAGCTTTGGTGTGCTCACAACATGTGGGTAGCTGCCTGTCTCGCGCCCCCTTCCACTCTTTGTGAGCTTGTATCATGAGTTTAACATCGTGGAAGAGACGGCCATCAGCCTTCACATCATTCGTTTCAAGATGAGCAATGTAATCCTCAATCTGGGCAAATCGGTCCTTAAAATGCATGTGACGATCTGGATCTTCGTCCGCAAGAAAGATTTTGATGGATTCTAGTCTCTCATTTACTGAAGGTTGAGGAAATCCTTTATATGTTGTCGCAGCGGGGCTGTCATCGTCAAGGAGACCTTCGTTTGTGCTCTGACTGACTTGCTTAGCAAGTGTGTTTTCTCGTCGTCGGGAAAACAGACTATCGTCGTCGTCGTTGACTTTAGTTGCCCATCTGCTTTTCGGATCATAGTCGCTGTCATCCTCTTCAAATGTTATGGCACCACCTATTGGTGATGCTTCTGGGCTTGGCTCTGGCGAAGGAACCCACTCATCATCATCGGAATACTCCTCTGATCCTGTGGATTCTGGTGGAGGAGGTTCCATTCCTTCAAGATCTATTTGCCTTTGAAAACTTAGTGTGCGACCAGAATAATCAATTGACTTATGACGCGACTTACAGATACTCTAAAATCGTCGCAACACTTCTCTCACGGTCTACTTTCGAGCAATACCCTCCCAATGCAGATTGATCTTACAACTCAATTGACTAATTCGTGTACCCAAAATCTCAATATCCCATTGATGAAGAAATTGAAGGTACGTCTCCCGTAATGCACTTCAAAATAGTGAAAGTTGTTCGAAGGGGGTCGAAGGGACCTCACTCGACAAAATGCATTCCAGCGGCTTCCAACAATGGAATGCGTCTGCCGGAACCAACAGGTGCACATCTCCGACTCGGAAATCCATTCTTTGAAGCTGCAGAAACCAAAACGCCGAAAGCAGTACGCTTCAAACAAAGAAGTATGTGAGACATTGTGCCACTCATCAAAGGAAAGTTGCAACTCGTTTCGCATATTCCGTGACAACATCTTGAGCCATCTAATGGCATGGAAGCGAAACAATCTCGACAATGAGGCCGTCTTAAGAACAAGAAAAAAGAGATCAAAGTTCCTGTGAGAGTCAGTAAAATGACATTGCACACATCTCTCATCTGGATTCTCTTTAACTAACTTTTCTTAAATCAGAAAAATACCATACGAACCTTAGCATCTTGTCCTCTCTACCTCACACATCTTCAGAATTCCACCCCATCTTTCCCTATTACGCAAGCATTTCGAAGTCCACTCCTTCTTGTCCTCATACACACCTATCTCAAATCCGACTCCATCTTCTACCTCCTTCACCCCCAACTCACATCTACTCTATACCTCCCCATCTCATCTCTCCTCCCAAACCTTCCAGATCCTCATCATCATCACCATTAACACCAAGATGCCACCACCACCAAAAGCCATCCGCACCAGCCCCGTCTCCCGTCGAGACTCCGAAGTGTTATCTCATCAAATAGACTCCTTCAACCTCGCATCACCCATACCACAGACTCCCCATAGCGCCACTCCATCCACAACCACAACACTTCGCGAAGCATCATCCCCATCCCGATCTAAAATCCACAAGCCATCATCTCTGCCCTTGTCTTCGAATCCAACACATAGACGATCATCCCTCTCGTTCTTATCACCCACGACACCATCTCCATCGTCACTCTCATCAAAATCCAAAATGCCACCGCCATCACCATCTTCCACTTCCAATTCGACGATGGTATCACCCACATCCATCTCGGCCTCACCCGCCTTTTGTAATTTCCCACACGAGGCAGACACCTGCCCTAATGCCAAACCCCGCTCACACACCAAAAAAACCTCCATCCTCACATCCACTACTCACGCTCTCTCCTCGAGTGTACCGAAACCAACAACCACACGCCCCCAAAGTCGCAGGAGAAAGGTACAGTTGACATTTCCCGGTAACACCAACAAAGATGATGACGATTCGAATAACTCGGGTTTTGTGAAACCGCCTATTACTCCGTATCCAAGGTCATCATCCTCGTCAGTGCCTGAGATTATCATCTCGCCGCCTCCGACGCAGACTTCTTTTCCTTTTGGCACCCTTTGGGGAGGACAAGTTGAAGAGGAAAGGCGTGATTGCTCTTTCCCTTATGGGTATGAAAGCGCAAGTGGTATTGGTAATGCAAGTGGTGTTGATGAAACTGGTACTAGTTCTAGGAGTGGAGAAGCAACATCCTCAAGTTCCGCGAACGTGAGCGGACAGTCGCACTCAAATACTTCAACAAACAGCATGGGGATAGGAATGGATCGGGCTCCCTTTCCGGATACAGAACATTCAGATCAAGGTCTGACTCCCAAGATAAACAAGGACTTATTGCATGTTGTGGATGAGGAGGAGGAGGAAGATGAGGAACTGTGAGAGACTTCAAAAAGAGAAGGGTCGGTCGGGGGCCGTTATGTGAAGGAGAGAGAAGAGAGAGAAGAGAAATAGGAGGAGATAGTGTAAAACGGAAGGGCAGACAGGGAAAGAGAGAGAGGGAGACTTCCCGTGAGGTTCCCTTGGTCGTACTGGACCCCACTCTATCGACATATCAAGCAAGGATGAATGAATGGCTGAAGTCAATGTCAGTACATCGTATGGTCCGGTCTGACCAGTAGTCGACAGACCGATGACAGGAGGATTGGACACTTGTCCACCTACACGACAACGACATCGCAAAATCTCAAACCTTAACCAAGGCAAAACAAAAATATCCAACACAATCCAACCACAACTAGGAACTAGACGAGACAAAAGAAGAGGTAGACACTACTACACAAGGCAAAGGGGACTGGAGTTTTTAATTGTTGCATTATTTGTATATTTAATAAAAGCTAGGCTTGCTTTTTGCTTTGTCATATTCTACACCTCCTTCTTTTCCATGCTTTGCTCGCTGTCAAAGAAGGGTGATGTGTTTTTTTTTGTGTGTGTGTGCTTGCCGCTCTTTGTACCTGCTACCACTTTTCAATATTTTTGTTTTGTTTCTTTCTTTGTGTGTATTACAACCTCCACCACGATGACTGACGACGGACGCTCAAGCAGAGAGAGGGCAGCAAAAAAATATATAAAAAATAAAAAAAAGGTTTTATTCTGGCTTCTTCGGGGGTATCTTCCTTCCATCATTCGCCCTCAATCCTGAGTACTTTTTTTTCCCGATGGCTACTAAGCGGCACAAGGGGACTTTTGACAAGTCAAAATACCCAAAGACCACAATTATGCTCATCCCAGCAGCCATCACCCCAAATAAACCTTCCAGAGCTTTTCGTTTCCATCAAATGCCCTTCCTCTAATCAGTGAAGACCGAAAAAAGCGCAGCGAGTCGTAGTGTAACAATCTATCCCCCCATTGGATGCGGCCTGTTGTTCAAGCCTCCAACGCTGGATGCATCCATCTGAACCTCCACCGATGCGATGCCTTTCCTTCAAAGTACTGTTTGCAGGAATGGTATTTTGGTGCAATAAAAATCTGAATTTCTCCCTTTGCTATGGGCTGGGAAAGTCGAAGAAAGGAAAAAGGAAACTGGAAATCAAATCGCTAACTTGACAAAGACCTAGGGAAAAAGCAGTCGCTAATGCCAATGACCTGGATAACGGAAAGTGGAAACGTTTATGCCACACATATGATAAGAGTCGATTCTTTTGGCGCGGAGAGATCTTTCATGATTCCGAGAGAAAAGTTGGAGATGCCGAGCCTGATCGGTACATGGGAACACATGGTGAGAGCT
Organism: Tetracladium marchalianum; assembly: GCA_037074945.1. Classification (NCBI taxonomy): domain Eukaryota; kingdom Fungi; phylum Ascomycota; class Leotiomycetes; order Helotiales; genus Tetracladium; species Tetracladium marchalianum. Next base: position 6,303 of record JBAMDN010001003.1, read on the forward strand.
TGTGGAAATTGAGGTGACGTTGAGATGCAGCGCCATTCTGCAGGAGAGAGGAACGACAGCTTGGCTTAGTGCATGCTGATGTCCTGGTGGTACTGGTATTGCTGTGGCGGAACATACGAGTTGTGGATTGGCGACGGAGTGACCGGGCATCGAGGAACTTGTTGATAACCTCTCATTCCGTGTTGATTACCTCCGTGAAAGGAATCTCCATCCGGGGTGATTGGAGGAGTCAAGTAGCCGTGTGCAACGTGACCGTATTGCATCTTTTGAGGAGTGTTAGGCAACTTGTGCATGCCCTCGGAGGGAGGAGTGGGTGGAGCTGCTTGGTTAGCCAACATGTGTTGGTGACGAAGGAAGCTTTCGATGGTAACGGAGACTCGAGAGAGGTGTGGCAGCTGATACTTGCGGTAGAGGACTGGAGATGGGGTGTCCAACTTGTGTGAGAGATCGATCAGAACACGGTTGACCTCCAAGCTGTCGCACTCCATATCAGGGCGTTGAAGGATACCACGAGCCAAAGCGAGTGTTGCACGTGCCATGATGGAAGGTCTCTTGGAAACGAACTCCTTGTGGTAGAGAGCGATCTCGCAAAGGTACCATGCCATGTGTTCGACCTCAGGGTCCTCGATTGATGTGCCGTCCTTGAGTGCCAACTTGATCCATGCATCCGCGGTTGGGTGGCCGATGTGCCAATCCAAGGTATTCAAGACGTGCCATTCCATTTGGGTGAACATGTCCTCATCGTACAGTGAGCAGCACATTGACTTCAACTCCCGAATTAAAGGCACACGATCCTTCTTGTCGCCATACTTAGCAGCAATGAGGAGTGCAGCACAGCCAACCAATTGATAGTGTCTCTTGTAAACGACTCGTCTAGAACAGTAGCGATCAAGGAGGTTGACGGCGAGCAGGAGAGTCTCGGGGAGAAGTTGGAAGGCGGCGTGGGCTTCGACGAGGAAGTCAATCAGGTATGGTCTCATAAACCATTGGATCTCTTGTTGAATATCAATAGAAGCAACGTCTGGCAGAGTCTCGTCCTATTTGTACGTTAGCGAAGATATGCAAAAGGAGAAGGAAGGCGATTGACCTCCAAGTTCCTCATGTGGTCAACGATATCGTCCAAATACATGTCACAAGCCTGTCGTGACAACTCATCCGCCATCGCCTCCTGCCTCCTACGACCGACCAGCTTGAGGTAATCCTGGTTGATGTGGTGTGAGTACGAGTCTTGTGACTCTACAAAGTAGGTATCACAAGGCTGTGGTTGGTACGCCATGTTGGAGGTGTGTTGGGTGAGATTGAAGGTAGGATGATCGATTGGGGATGTTCGAAGGTGTATGTTCGAGAGAGAGAGGAAGGGTTGGATTGGAGAGGAGCGGTTGGAGGAAGGATCGGGATTCTGTTGAAAAGAATGGACGTCAAAGTTCGCCAGGAGCTAGGACTGGTATTGTGAGAGATTCGTTTTGTGGTGGATAGTATTGTCAAGAAGCGAGAATTGTCCCGAGGTGAACAATAGTCAAAGGTGAATTAAAAGATTAGAGAGCGTTGTAAGTTTTATTGTAATGAATGTGAATGGCTTGTCGAACAGCCAGATGCAGTGAAAAGGACTTAAAGGTGAGCACGACTAGGGGGCAAATCGACGATCACTTAAAGTAAGATCTAAAAAAAAGTGAAGGGATCATTAGCGAGGGAATTCGATATTTCAATGCGATGAGGGGCAGGCGGAAGTTGCATGAGCACGAGGAAGGGCCCGAAGTTGAGGTCGGAAGAATATGTGTGGACACAGGAAAACGTACCAACAAGATTACCGACTGGGACGACAAGGAGTGGGATTCCCTTGCTCTAGATGGGCTGAGGCGTCGTTGTAGGTATTCGCAAGAGGACAGCGGGATGAACGAGTGAACGTCTCCAGCTTTTGCTCTGGCTTCTTGTTGGTTAGGGGAGGGTGGTTGGAGGAGGAGAGAGGGAGAGGAGGTCTTCGGAGAATGCGAGGTAATTTGCGAGCTTTGGCATGCAGCAGATGCTATTCAGGGAGAGGACAATTAGCTTTAGATGACCTCGCAGATGGATTGAAGACCAGGAGACAGGTCTGCATGAAGAAAGAGAAAGAGGAGAGAGTGGAGAGAGTGAGGTAGCAAGATACCTTTGAGGTCGTGAACGTCGGGGCTTTTCTGTGGGTGGACCGTAATCTTAAAATGTGAGGTTGAAGATGCCGAGTCTGGGAACCCCCTTGAGACGTCTGGACAACACACACTCGGCTCAATTAAACGATTGAAGTAGTGGCAGCGGCCGGATCGGAAGATTTCCAAACGAAGCGTCCAAAATGCCTTTCTTTTTTCCTTTTCGAAGAGTGTTGAAAGTGAACCCAAAGAATTGAAAATGGCCTGTTGTGGTCGCACACGGGTAGGGAGAGACAGGGCTGGGTGGCAGGTTGGTGTGTGTGTGGGGGGGGAGAGAGAAGTCGCTGGAGCTTTGGAAGTGACCGGGGGTGTATGGTCAACGAACAGAGCTGGAGTGATTGATGGAGAGAGGGAGGGAGAGATCTGATTTGGGGTGAGGTTGGAGGAGGAGGTATTCACGCTGAAATATATTTCCGTATATTTGCCAGAGCGTGGTCGTGGGTATTGTGTGGGAATGTTTCGGGGGGGAGGAGCTGACAGTTGCAGACCGGCGAGCAAAAGATTCAGGTGCAATGCTGCGACTTCAGCATCTCCAGAACCTATGGAATCTCGGCTTCTTGCAACACGGTGTCAATTGTCCAGTCTAGTCCAGTCCAGGGGGAGTCCTCCGTGATCCCTCTGTTGATGGTAGAATTGGAGGGAGAGGGGGGTGGTAGGAGGGAGGAGGAGAGAGAGCGATATGGTAGGAAAAGAGAGAGGCACGAAGGAGGGGATCACGGTAGAGTTAAAGAACGAGTCCCCAGCTGCCAGACCAGTGGTTGAGAGTTGCGGATGGATACACACACTGCATGCACACACTACACACCTTTTCCAAGGCAGGGGTCAAGACTCCTCCGGACTCAGGACTCAGGACTCAAGACTCAAGACTCAAGACTCAAGACCCAAGACTTCCCAGCCAGGGACAGACGGATGCTGAGGCGATGGATGCTTTTTCTCGCTTCTGCGCTGGTCTGGTTTGGTGTCCGGACGGCGCAATAAGCAGATGCGCCCACCATGGCACCAACACCAACCAAAGCGGGTGCATCAGCCCCGTCCACAACGAAACCTTGGAAGGACCCAAAGTCGCGTCTGAGGCCAACAATTGGAGCGTTCCGCAGTGGTGCTGAGTCGCTTGGGGGGAGAAGCGCGACAACCTATGAGCTACGCCTGCAAAGCACGCACTCTACCGTGCCACGCATCTCACCGCGACGGAAAAGTACGAGGTAAAATGTAAATACTGTAACAACCGTCATTCTTTGACTGACCATAATCTCCTTCTGATCCAGAGCGCCCGCGTAGCTCCTCAGCAAATCATACAATCAATGGATGAACGCGTGATTGCCCTGCCATTTGAGTTCGAATAGAGTCACGACAGACTGATCTATCACCCAAGGATCTCGTCCCATCTCATCTCATCTCGCAAGCTCTATCTCGTGCTGGTGCCGTATCACATCGCGTACCCTCACGGCCATCGCGGCTTCAGGTGCTCCAGCAAGGAAACTCGGTCGGGGCAGAGGTAAGTGCTTGCATGAGTTCGCGTTTTAGGTGTAAAAGGCTGAGGCTGAGGCCAAGCTGCTGAAGTGGAACACACAACATCACCAGCGACATCAATCAAAAGGAATTTGTAGATCCTCTGCCCTCCGGTCTTCCGACGGCAGGGGCCATGCTAATCAAACTCTGGCTTCAATATCTCGTTGTTGAGACGATGATAAACAGCACGACATATCTCATGTTGTTTTGGAGATGATGACCTTTGGCCTTGTCCTGTACACAACTCTCGCGATGCACAATTCATTCCTGCCCTGCTGTCTCCTCGCATAACCCTGGGCAGTAATCCTGGACAGTAATCCTGGACATTACCAAAGGCAACCTGCATCTTACTAGCCAGGGCCCCTGCGCATCGATCTCCATTCTCCAGGTCTCCCGGGGGGCTTGATCAATCCCAATTTGTTCCTTGACCCTTCCACGGACGGCTTCAAATCTTATTAATCGACGACATCCAATCGATGTCCAAATGCAGCCGTTGCCTCCCCAGCTCACCCTAATAATCCCATCAGCGTAAACGAAAAAGATATTCAGGAGAGAGGGCGAGAGGGTACATTGCAACTGTAACTGTACATCCCATCTATCACGAAAGCCAATCGCCAGGTCGACTCTTCCCCAACCTTTGCAAACACCCTGTCTGTCCTGCGGTGGCCAATACCCTATGATGATGATTCGTATCACCCATGGATGCTGGATGATGGACAACACATGCCATGTCCATCACTGCGGCCTGTGGTAAAGAAGACAAGGTCAGGTCAGGTAGTCCGTACCATTCGAGCCATCCCATCCCCAGCCTCTTCAAATCGACCTGCCTGCCTGCAACTGCAGAACATCCAAGAGCAGGCCCTGCTCCGTCCCAGTGACAATAATACTCTACACTACTGGTGTGCGCGTGCAACATACGATTATCGATGTACCAATGTTTTCTCATCATTTATCCCAAATGATGCACCAAGATGCCAATCCCAATCGCCGCCAGCCCGCTAAAGGAAATCCCCGGTTGCCGTTGCGGCGCATCGAATCTGGCAGCATCGCACGTTTCCGTGGGTTGTGTACAGGACAAAGAAGTCACGGAATATTGCATGTGTCGGGAAGGCAATTGTTTCTCTATCAACCAAAGGATCCTCTTCATTCCTTTTTGCTTTCAATTTCAAATCTTTACAGAGTTTCAGGTTTTCCCATCATCTCTTTCCCCCCTTTGTCGTCTCTGAATTGTAGATCAGGACAACACAGGCAGCAAGCTTCAATACCTGCTCTTTCCGTTGCCGCCAGACAGGAGAAGGGATGGGCTGCTCGGGGGTAAAGGAAACAAATATCTTCAATCAACAGGCGACCCCAGCAATAATTCCCAACATACACCACACATGAACACACACACACCTTCCCGAGTTGTCGGAAGCCTTGCTTTTCTTTTTTGTCCACCCCCGTTTAGGAATACAGGGCAGTCCAGTATCTTCAAATACAATAGAACTACATTTGACACCAATCCCATCTGGTACACAAGCCTCCAAAAACAAGAACATGCACATTTTACAAATCCCATGCGAGCTGGTGCGGGAGATTCTCCTCTTTTCCTACTTAAGCGAGGTACTATTCTATTCTCCACCTCTAGACCGGTCTGTCTTGACCCGTTGCAGCGTCAAGCTCCACACTTTCCATACGAAGTTCCGAAAGTTGTTTCTTGTCACATTTACGTCACAGATGCCAGAGGGACAGATTTGTAGGTACCGCTCCCTTGCTTGACAGCTTGGTTTCTTGGATACTGGATACATCCATTGCTGTTGATTGTAGCAAGAAATATCAATAGGGTAGACTGCCACGCACATTTAACTGCCTCCTCCTACCTTGGGCACAGTATCTCCGCTGCTATCAGTAATATACAACCAAGCCCACACGCATGCGCTAAAAACAAATCAAATCCTCACCCCTTTTCTTCCCCCACGCAATCATGTCATTAAAGACTTCATGATTCAATATCGCCATACCTCATCTCACAAACCTCCTTTTCTGTAGCGGAGGCATCATGTCTAGTTCGTACCCACCAAAAAGCCAAAAACCCAAAACCCAAAAAAACGACCAGGCCATCAGACAATTTGGCCCCAAGCCCAGCAATCCACTCTCACGGAGTTCTCCACCACAACCTAATACACTACCCACCCCGCACTGTCAGAAAAACACTTTACGCGCATCGATCGCCCATCTCTCACACGCACCAAAGTTAGAGTCAAAAAACGCGCTCTCATTCGTCCTCGGCGCGTCTACTTTTTTCCTACATGTAGTAAAACAAATCCTCAGAAAGAATGACGCCTCCAGGAGACAGGTCACGACCTGCATTGTTGCTTTCTTTGCGCCCCTTGTCTCTTTTCTCCACAGGGGGAAGTGGATTATGGTGTAAGTTTAGGTTAGATGCGTACTATACTGGTCCCCTCCGTACTACCGACCGTTAAGACCATCGCGTCCAATGTTCCGGTGAGATGGATGATGAACTAATAACATGAGGAGAAAAGACTTCATCACGAACTATTGCCAGTTGCGTTCTGCATCGACCGGAAGGCTCTTTCTGGCGGTGCGAAGGTTTTGGAAGGGTTGAGAGTTTCCATGGATCTTTGATAGACAGGTGAGATTTGACAGTGAGACCTTTGTGAGAGACAAAGTCTGCTTGCAGTGCAGCAGTATACAAATTCAACCATACCTACCTACAGCAATGATAAAGGTAAAATTGACCGCTGTAACTCAACAATAGTTCCAGAAATTCAAGGTTCGACAATGCGTTGGTACCAGATGTTTTCTTTTTCCTATTAATACTACAGCTTTTCCCGCACACCTTTTTTGGATTTGATTAAATTTGATTTCCCTTTGAGAGAAGATCGGTAGGGAGGGGGTTGAAACAAACCTATCTCTTACATTTCGATTGATACAGTCTCGCCTCGTTGTACCATACGGAGTGGAGGGCTGTCGACAGTATTGGATCTGGATGCTGAAAGACGCCTCGGAATTGAAGCCGGTACACTACCACGACACTACCACGACACTATCACAACACTATCACAACACATACACTACCAATTAGTTTCTGATCAACCTGCTGGTGGTGCTACTGTGCCCAACAACAAACGAAACACCCAGACACACTACACACAGCGGCACAAAGCGGCCTTCCTTCAGCAATGACAACAGTAGTCACAGCACATCAAGAAACCCGAAACCTGACGGGCTCGGACGAATATTTCGCGCGGCACACACGAACTGGAAACACCCATCAAGTCCACCAACATCCACCAAAATCCACTAACCTCTTAACTTTCTTTTAATAACTCCAGCATTCCATGTCTATGACCTACTCATTAAGTCGTCCCGAAACGACGAGTTAAGAGAATAGAGCCAGCCCAGCACTTTCGCAATTGCATCCGATTCCTCAGAACCTCCACCAAAACGTACTCTACCCCGTACTAGCTACCTCCACGCACTTCGGACAAATGACCCTCACAAAACGCAACGCACGAACTCTCAAATACCGCGACTTTTCTTTTTGACTGCACAACGCGCGAGGAAGACTCTTCTCAGTCTTCTCCTTCTTCAACATCTATGATCCTTACACATCCAGCATCGTGGATTGGTGTACCGTATCGTCTCTTTCTTCCCCATCGTCATACATGTACAGAGAGGATTGATTGATGGCTAACTGACTCTCAGGCCTCAAAACCCCACACCACACGCAACGCGCAGCATCGCGCAAGGAAGAATTCCTCCAACTCGGACCCTTTGACTACGGACTCCACGATCCATTATCGTCAACCCTTCATCCATGATCTATTTATCCACCGTGTATTTTTACTACAGAATCACCGCGTCAACGGATAATTCCCCATCATTCTTCATCGCCACTATGGAGTGCACTAGCACTGACTCTTCTCGCGACTGATCCATCCATCTGACTCTCTCGCGTCTATCCCCACGCTCAAGGCTCAAGCATGCCGAACCCCTCCCAGCTACCATCCGCTCCGTACAAACGTACATCCATTACCAACCTCTCAACTCCACCTTTTCGTCGTCACCCTCCAAAGCAAAAGAAAGCAAAACCCGAGCGGAATGAAAATTCTCACGATACATTCTTTTTCCGGACGGAGGCTCCGCATTCATGACTTTGTCATCGCCTCTCGAGTCCTTATTGCTCCAACCTTTCGTACAGACCTGTACTGTACCCCTCCTGACGTGGTCATAGTCGTACCCCTCCCGCTGTACAATTTACAGTACATATCCAGGATCCTTTATTTTTTTGTCTCTCTCTCTCTCTCTCTCTGCGGTGTTACCCCTCCTCTGGGTCCTTTTTCTTTGGACATCTTGCCAATTGCTGCGGTCCATTACACACACCGATCTCCGTGGCACAATATGGATCAGTCATCCTCCGCTCTGGATCGAGTATGTGAGCACATGTATGATGTAGGT
>JBAMDN010001004.1:0-17595 GCA_037074945.1 Tetracladium marchalianum
AGGAACCCCATGGTTTGTTGAGTGCGGGGACATTGGGATTCGCTTGCTTGGAGTTGTCCCAGGTTGAGTTCAATCCGACAAGAGGAAGACCGCCAATGGTTTCGTCTGTGAACGTGCAGTTAAAACCAGTCATATCCAGCCATGAAGTAGGATCCATCCATGTCCCTTCCGCTTTTGAAGAAACGTCATCAGAAGTTGAGCATCCTGTTGGAGTACTAGTTGGTTTTGAAGAAGTTTTAGACGACGACGAACTAGAAGTCACAGTTGAGGAACCCGAAGGAACTGAAGAAGCAGATCTATCGTCGGCTGGGGTAGCACCCAAAGTCCCAGATGCAGGCGTGGCAGTCGTAGACGAAGCATCAGATCCATCCACTGCGGCAACGGTAGCAGGAGTTGATTTCGAGTGTGTTTTGATAACATCTTTGGCAACGAGAGCTCCAATGACCGCTCCCACAATTGCGAGGATGGTAACAATACCTGCGATCCAAAGCCCTGTTGCGTGTTAATACTCTATTCCACCACAATAATAAGAGAGGAAATCATGGTCAAAAACAAACTCACAAAGCGGTCTGATCTTCCTCTGCCTCTTCTCCGCCGACCCTGCTTCATATGCTGCTCCCATATCCGCGGCATGTAGCCTCTCGGTGCTTCTGTCCGCAGCGCCCAACATTTCCTTCTACCGTTTCTTCCCTCGTGATAAACTCTTTCCCAAACGATGCGACCAACTCTAAGAACTAATAAAGAAGCCGGTTTTTCGACGGTAGTGATCTCAAGATGTCTTTAAACACGCGAAATAAAACCGAAAGGACCGTGGCGAGGGGGGTGGATGTGCAAACGAATGTAATAGACGCTGACCGTCTTCTGGCTAGGAGCGCGTTTGTTCTTCTAGCAAATAGATGGCCAGTTCCGACCTCGTATTTGATCGTGGGAAGTGCTCGTACAAAGAAGGTCCAGCACAACGCAACTGAATCCCTCGTGTCCGGGTGGTGGCACGTCAACAATCACGATATTGGAAATCACGAGGGGTCGCGAAGTGAGATACAAAGTACAAGCGGGGGAGCGGCACCTAATATAAAGGCAGGGGAAAGTTACTACTATCAAGCAATCAAATCATCTTCCAAGAGCTCGAGTAAACTCTTTCATTAACCCAATAGAGATAGAGAGCGCTAGCATGGTCTGGGGGTCACAACATTCCGGGTAATGAGGTGAAGCTGGGATCAATACGAGGTCTGGGTAGGTAGTAGACAGGGCGAGCAGGGGATGGGGTTGGGACGATCACGATTCGGCATGGGATGGGGTGGGATGAGATAACGTGGATAAACACGAGGTACTGTAGCAGGGAGATGAGTGGTCGCTTGGTCGTACTTTACTATACGAGTATTACTTGGGGTTTCTATTCACGAGAAGGAAGCGATGTTGCCTGTTTGAATCCATACCTTCACAGCCTGATGTTGGCTTCAAGTCAAAATCCCATTCACGAGTCAAGGTCTCTCCCGAACTCATTCCAACCTTCTTTAAATTCTCAAGATGGTTTGTGGTTACGGAGTATGGTGATACTATCCCATCCATGCCGCCATGCACAGCACAGTAACCTCGAAAGTACGGGTCCGCTAAGATTAAGATTAAAATTTAAATCTGCTTTTTCGCGCCACCCGCTCACAACTTTGCGGCCAGCAAAAGGGGCTGATTCGTCGCCTTGGTCGGAAGTTGAGTTCCAGGGAAGCACCGTGCTGCATCTTTGCGTTTGTGGAGGCTTTCGTGGCTGTTTTCAGCGCAATGGACTGGTTTCAGAGGCTCACTACTTGCTGTAGTGTGCTGTAAGGTACCGTTTGTACTGTACAGTACATGTACCTCCCGATCTCTAAAAAAAAAGGATTAAAGGAAAAGAGACAAAGAACTGTGGTGAACAACACGGAGAAGAGATATGATCATGGGATGATGCAACACGAACAACAAGATGCCTGGGACTCGGAGACAAGAATACGGTACGTTTGATGAAAGAACAGCACGACGCTGAGTAACCTTAATTTTTATGGGAACAGCAACAGGACTTGGAAATGACTTCATGGTACAGTACATACCAAGGTATTCCGTGTAACGTAACCCTGTTCCCATAGCATGTGTACCCGCTTTGAGGCTCGGAGTACAACACTGTACACATTCACGAACTGGAACCTCAGTTTACTCCTTCACACAACCATTGTGAAATAGATTGGTTGTAGTGATCTCAACCAGCTAACGAGCTTAAAAAATGGGCTTTGCAGATTACACGTTTTTGGAAGCGTTTTTTTGTTGTAAACTTTTAAACTTCAAACTACACGTTTTGTCGTACGTCGTGTCGTGGTCGCTGAGGTAACCATTTAATCTGTTTTGCTTGCTGCTTGAAGTTTTTTCTATTGCAGGAGTTTGTTTTTTCTTAGTTTTCTTGTTCTTGGGGATTGGCGTGTTGAGCTTTCGCCAGACCGAGGGAGACAACCGTCACTTGTCATTGCTGTTGCGATGCCCTCGCAGTATCGTCATCATTACATTACCCCTATTACCGTCATCAGTCATCGTCGATTATCATCACTAACAGAGTGGTTTTCTTTCTTAGTTTTCTTTGAATACAGATGGATAAATGAAGTATCATCAGCACGGTGAGAGGCGAATGACGCTGATGGTTCATTCGAATGTGGCAGACTTTGGTACAGACGTTTGAGATGTCAACGAAACATAAACAAAGGTTTTTCCCCAGGATCTTTTGGACTATTCGAGACTTGAGACAGAACGATCAATCAGTCCAATACGGGTCGGACGAAAGGCGGAATGGCAAGAGGGTTGGTTCGAACGGGGTACAATACAAACAGTTTAGACTCATCCAAACATTGTATTGTTTCAATATGCAATGTATTGTTCTCATTCACAACTACCAATAACATATATTTAAGCTATATTAGCAGCTAGTGGGCCCAATAATGGCAAAAATCGTGTAACCAGATCTTTCTCAAGTGGAATGTAAATCCTAGCCCTGCATCTCACATTCCTTATCTATCGGACTAAAACGAGCATCTCTCCCCGCGCCTTTATATCCATGAGGATTTATGTAGCCGCCACTACTCAGCCCTTTTAATGGAGAGAGTCGGAAAGCCCAATGCACAGAGATTCGAATGATCAGAGAGGATTGAATGGTGAAACGAAACAGCGGGGCAACGCAAGTCTGCAGAGATTTGGATGGTTACGAGATAATGTTTGAAAGACTCGAAAAACAATCAAATCTGCTGTCTGTGAAGGGGAAAACCAAAGGAGGAAACGACAAAGCTTGGTCGGGTGAGAAATTGAAGTGAGGTTGGGTTGTAAACAAATCTGTCGCGCTAGTGCTCGAGGAAATCCTTTCCAACGGATGAAACGCATTCACTTTTCACGCAATGCCCCACCTATCTGTTCTTTCACACTTGAATTTCACTCTTGGTTGTTGCTACCGACATGTTTGTTCTATCTTCCTTGTTGTGCGAGCAATCTGTAAAAGATGATCTGACTTCTGGGTGGTAGGCAAAGAAGAAGAAAACACCACGCAATATATCCGTCTACCATTTCGCGATCCGCTACAGGCAAATCTTATTGTTTCACTGTTGACTGTGACTTCATCGATTTTGCCTGTGCTAAAAGTAAACTTCAATTCAATCTCGCTGTCACCGTCAAAGTGAATACTGTCGTCGTCCTTGCTTCAGTGCGCTTTTTATTTTGGCAAGGCCTCAGGAGACGTACCTGATACTATCCAATGTGCCCTCCTTTCCTCACTAACACAAGACATCTTTATGGTGCAGTGGTATATCCTTCAACTTCAATCCAGGGAAAAAACAAGCTAAGCATGCTTCCCAGTTTCCTTTCATCCCAAACAGTTAGCTTCTACCAGACTTTGAGTTGCCGTTGGTCAACTTGAAAGTACCTACACCCCCTCCCTTCGGGTTGAGCATGAATTATGAGGGTTGCTAATTAACTGGCTAATCACCATTTCTTCAAAAAAGTTCTTCAGAACCATTTTTTTAATAGATATCTTTTTCTCTAATTTATCTCGTGGTGTCGCTGGTGGGTCCGTGCCGTGAGCCTGAACCTTCCATCACACTTCATTCGTCTTTAATTATTTCTTGAGTATGTCCCATCAAAAGCACACTCAGAAGGTTCATTGTTGTGAGGTATTTTTTCCTTCTATATGTTTTTGACCATTCTTGACAGAAAGCGACACAACTCCCAGCCACCGGGCGTGCCGATTCTTTGTATCTGATCCTACAAACCCAACCTTCTCTCCACCTTCTTCTCACTGATGCCTGTATGTACGACTCCTCACAACCATCTAATAACCACCAAGAAGTCCCCATAATCTATTACTCATCATACCGGACAGAGCTCCCATGATTCTCTCAAGTACGACGCTCATCCTCTCCTTTTGCCTACCATTCGGTCACCACAAAGCTTACTCACAATCAATCAACCAGGCACCGCTCTCCTCTTCCCTAGATGCCATGCAAGAAAGCCAGCAATTGGGGATGCCGATTCTTCATTCCCGATCCTGATCCTGCAATGCGACATGCGACATGCGACAATCTCATCTCGATCAATTGCTTGGACCTCCTTCCAACCTCCATATCATATACGATCCGCCATTACAATCTATTCACCGCCAACTACTTGCTATTCATAGTCTACCACGCATCACAATGCACACAACCCCTATTACTTTCGTGACTTTCGCAGGTACGACACGCATCCTCTCCTTGTACCAGCCAGCCAGTCACCACAATGCTCACTTCACTCACTTCCCTTCCCTCTCCTCTTCCAATCGCCACGATTCCTCTCAACACAAAGACGCATCTTCTTTCTTTACAACCGTCTCCTCGCCCGATCATATGATGACGCTCACACCGTGACTAGTCCATCTCAAGGGAGTACCACGGGTGAAGGGTTTGAAAAAGAAATGGTACAAGTTAATCGTCTTGTCTGGATTGCGGCTGCGCGGGAGGGAGAGAACTGGGGGGGGGGGGGGGGGAGAGGAGATGTAATTACGGATGGAGGGTTGGATCTACTATTTGCAAAGTTGTGATGCGATGTGACTGAACTCCGGTGCGACAGATGAAAGAAAAGAACAGGAACATAATCTTTGGTCGGCACGGATGTCTTTTGGATACTTGCGGTGGTTGGGATAGAACATTCACCTACCACGAGTAAGTAAACCGAAAGGAAAGACGAAGTGGCAAGTCGCACGAGAAGCTCATTCGAAGGAAAAGACTGGCTCTATCTAGCATAAAGGTTTTGCATACAATCGTACATCTGAAAACAAATCATCCCAATGTGCAATTGTATTTGTTTTCCTTCATAGTTTAGGTAACCACAACATTCGTTTGAGTCACAGCAAATAGCTGGCTAGATGAATTCGTGGAAAAAGAATCATTTCAGGTAGCAACCGAGTCCTGACTCTGCATCTCGCGCTCTTTATCCATCGGTCCCGAGCGACCATCCCTCCCAACGCCTCCATGACCATGAGGATTTGAGTAGCCACCACGATTTGACCATCTTGGTGCTCCACCCCTTCCACGTAGATGGCCTGTTGAACTTCCGTAGCCTCGACCACCGTATCCGTTGTTTCCATTTGGCTGGAAGCCTCGACCGCTGCGTGGTGTGTAACCATAATTGTTACTTGCATTGTTGGGTGATGGCCCACTGTGATGTTGGAAGGTAGGTGATGCACCACCACCACCGCCGCCTCTATGACCGTTAGGAGAACCGCGACCTCGACCATTTGAATTTCGTCCTTTCTTTCCAACGGTAAACTCGACTCTGACGAGTGGTCTTTCCACACTCACCAGGCCGCCAAGGCCAAGACTTCTTCTCCTTTCTAGCCCTACGGTCCAAGGTTGGAAGATCTCTCGAGGTTCCAGGCCTTCTTTTTGTAGTTCTGGCACCCAAGTCTTGACGTATGCTCCTTCGGGATCATAGTCGAATGCTTGTTTGACAGGGTTGAACATTCGCGCTTCGCCGCGAGGGTCATTGCCCACACCGGCTAGGTACTGCCAATTTCCCCAGTTGCTGGCGACATCATAGTCTACTAGTATACATTCGTACCATTCTGCACCGATACGCCAATCAACATTGAGTTTCTTGGCGAGGAAGGAGGCAATGTTTTGTCGAGCACGATTCGATGTGTAACCCGTGTGGTAGACCTCTCGTTGAGATGCATCGATGAGACCCATACCAGTAGTGCCGTTTAGAAAACGGTCAATCATGGTTTGGATAGAGAGATCGGTCGAGACACCTTCTTTAGGAGGTGATGTGCCATTCCAACGATCAAGGCGTTCGCTGCGGAATCCACCTTGAGCAAAGAGTCTAGAGCCGAACTTTCGTGCGCAAAGTCGCATGTAGTCTCTCCATAACAGTTCAAACCGCATTGCCTGTGTTCCTGGATTCATTCCCGCGCCATAGCCTTCAACACTTTTCCACTCTGGCTTCGTGCCATCTTCAAAGTCGAGCATCGCCTTGTGGATTTGTCGTGCTGTGATGCAACCAAGAGCGAGCCATGCAGATAGTTTGGAACTGAAATCTTCACCAAGAAGACCATTTCGCGTATCTTTGTAGTTTGTCATTGCGCCAGAGGCCATGAGATGCTCAAGGCGTTTCAGGCCGCTGCTTTCCCCGCCAACAAAAGGGTGTGCAGACTTCGCATCTTCTGGAGATGCAGGCGGAGATTTTATAAATGGGCTGGTTAATGGTCTAGAGAGCGCTTCTTTAATTCCTTGAAGGTCGTCGGGGATGATGAATGGTGAGTGCTGTGGTGGGATAATGTCCGCACTTGGAAATGGTGGCAGAGAACCTGACGTTGGGGCACTGAGAACTGGACGAGGTTGCTCACGAAGTGGCTCAACCATCTTTCGGTAGGATGTAAAAACATCTGGGAGATCTTTGGCATTCTTAAATGGGATGTCGCGACTATCCTGAATTAGTAAGTGCATAATCATACCAATTCCTCGTACTCACTCGTCAATTAAGTATTTCTCATCAACCCAGACCTTGCAAGATACATCTGCTTCTGCACAAGCAGCCTTGATGTCTCTCTCGTCAGATTTCTCCTCGCTAGTCTCTTCTCCTACGAACCAGACAGCTGCAACAGTAGTATCGTTCCTTTCGTTAATTCTCCTGACCATCTCCTGCACGACCTCTCCAATCATGCCCACTCTAATGCAAAGATCGCTTCCCACTTCCTTCAAAGATGTTTTCACATCCCAAACTGCTTCGGCTGAAAACTTAGCTCGGTGAGGACCGCATCGCCAAAAGTTGGCAACCTGGCTGCGGGCATCTGGATAGGGACACTTTGCACTTGAGCTCTGTGGAATGAAGCCGCTGACTTCGATCTGTTGGGCGGGAAACACATAGAGTGGGAGTACATGGGTGAATTGAGGGACTTTGCCATCTTGAATCGCGTGGAAGATGGAATTGTCGGCGATACGGAGATCACGTCGCATGAGATATATGAGAATCTTTGACTGTGGCATTGTGGATAAAGACGAGAGCTGATTTCGTTGAGCTGGAAATGGTGTTCGTGTTGTCTGTCTGTAGATGATTGGAATTGGCGATGCGAGGTGGCGAAACATCAAAAAGGGAAAAAGATTGAGCTCTTTATATCTTTGGTGAAGTGAATGCCCAACCCAAGGGAGTGGTTTGCACCACCAGGAGCTCAAGGCAATGGACCAGGTCTTACAACAGCTGGAGAATGCACAAGGAGGCGCGGGAGTGCGGACAACTCTTCTGAGCGGGAACACAGAAATTGTACCTGAAGGATGTTAGTGAATGATCTAGATGGTTGAAACAAGACCAGAAAAGTGTGTGAGATATGGCATACGTCCTGTATCCGGGGGAAGGAGCAGAATACCTCTCGTAGATCTAGCCCCGTCCAAATTAGAATATCGAAAAATGAAAAGTTACCAGCGAGTTGTGAGAAGATACAGAGCTGGAAAAGGAAATGGACTATCAACGGACGTGGGTGGGAAGAGGGGGAAGAGTGAGGTAGATGGAGGTAGAAATGTGACTCTGGGTGGCAAATGGAGGAGGAGAATTTGAGGGCAATATAAAAATGAACTAGAATAGGGATTAATACAACAAGGAGCCAGAACCAAAAAAGCTTCCTGGTAGTTGTGACTGCTAGATCCCCACTTGTGTATCAATGCCATCATGATGTCCAATTGGGACTAACCTCCTACCGCAATGGCAACGGCCCAGGTCCGGAGGTGGATTGTTCCCATCATCAGTCCAACCTCGATGTCCCTCTTTCTGTAGTAAAATTGGCACCACTCTCACCATTCGCACCACAACTGACCTGGCTGAGTTGGTGAAATACAAATGCCCTTGCTGGATGGCGTCCAATAGCCTGCAGCACCACACACTTCCCCACCCCCATCTCACCCGATCGCAGAGAATCCCTACGCCGACAGCCAGAAGTGCCTTGGATGTGCCTTAGATGTGCCTATGAGATGGAGGTGATGCGCTCGATTCTGTACCTGTCCTGCTCATCGGGGAGCGCCAAGCGTCTAAAGCTCGAAACGGAATAGCGCCGTCGGAAGAAGCGCTATTAGCTTCGATCGGCAGCGGAAGCGATGCCACCAAGAGATCGCATATTTCTGAATCGACGACAACTCCAAAACCGCATTCCATTGCAATAACATTCCTCTCGCATGATCGTTGTTGACAGCATTTTCAGGGACGTCTTTGGCAACACATCGACCCTGTATCTGTCCAATTGGTCTCTGAGTTCTGTGTCACCACGCTGCTCTTCAGGTGTTCAAAATACCATTGGATGCTCGTTGTGGTCCTCCGCGAATATCTCACGCTCTCTTGGCAAGACTACCCCTCTTGGGATCTAGGATAATTGACATGCACAATGGTGTTTGAATTGTTTTTCAAATTCAAGCTGATCTGTTCTGTCAAATTCGTGCGATGCGGCAACACGTCCACTAATGCCAGATTTTTGGGACGCTCCCGACAAAGACAAGTCCCAGCTGAAGCAATCCGATCATCACAACCGCCCAAAAAGCAACCTCGATCATTCTCCCAAACTCATTCTCAGCCTTCTCTGCAACCCAAGTTGTACAACATTGGGTACTAAAATCCCAAATTCCCCGATAAATGTCACTCGGCCGCTCTCCCGTCCGTTGCCATCACTCCATGCAGGGACCCATGCGATGATTTTGAACGAAAGGCAATGTGGTGAAGGGATGGAGGACGGGGTCCAGTGTTTCGTCACATCTGACATTTCTGCCCAACTGGCCACAGTCACGGCAGGCTACCAGCAACCGCTCTTGGGACGGGTAACACAAGAACCTGAATACTAGCTCCAAGCTGAAGGCTTGGCATCCTGGTCGTTGGGTTGCTCGCACAAACATTTATCTTGATTCATCTCGCCATTAATCGGAAAAAACTCTCAGTCGATCCAGCTGCAGAGGACATGGCGTCCGCTTATTATCAGGCCACTTTCTATTCTAGCTGAAAAAAAGCACACAGCAAAGAACAAGCCACTTCTGCCATAGTGGAAAAAGCTTGTCCAGCACAGGTGCATGCATACATTACTGTACTACCGGCGCGCCGCCGGGAACAGGCAGGGCAACCCAAACCTAGAGAAGATCTCGTTTGTACGTGTAGACCATTGGAAGATAGTTGCCAAGCTGCTTTCTGTTACACGGAATCCACGTGTCTATGCAGCCTCTTTCCTTCCCACGGACGATTTTTCAGTTGGAAATTCTCGTCGGGGTTCTCCGCACACAACATGGTATATCGACTTCATTCGTCCTCGTTTTCACAGAACGACAAGAATGTGACGTGTCACTAGCTTTCGCTTGGTAGTATTAAGTTACACCAAACATTCAGCATGGTCTTCCTGTCAAGCCCTGTTGGTAATACAAATGAGCAGATTTTCTCTCCCAACCGAACGGATCAAACTACTCGGGGTTTCTTGTGTAATGTTACACAAACCCACGTGGCTTGATGTGACTATGGCCTTTGCCGGTATGGGGTTGCGGGGCCCGGATACTAACTTAACTTTCGCTTTGGAGAATAAGCAGTTTGCTCGTGAAATAGCAGCTCAAGGCTTCGCAAGAATTCCACTTGGAAGTACGATTTACTAAATCTCCTATGGTGATTTTCTCTCGGCTTTGAAAGATCGCTTCTATCTTTCCGTCTACCAGTGAAGGTTGACCTTCCGAGTGGAAAGCAAGGAGCAAGAGCAGTGCCGTACCGCCAGTAATTATTTCATCGTACGATGAATCAGTCTGTTTTCTTTTCCAGGTTTTTTCATTCATCGTCATATTGAGCCTCTGGCCTGTTACATCGTCTAATCTGCCCAATCACAGTATCACAAGCTTTAAGTGTCGAGACCAAAAATACGCAATCGCAACAAAATACCCGCATTTTCCCCCATTAGCTCTGAATTTACGCTTTCTAAGGCTTCCACATGGTTTCAAGGTGTTTTTCTTTATGTCGCTACAAGGATCTATCCGCGAATGGCGCCGGTTTTGCTTTTCATGCATCGTGAGCTCCTCGTGGCGATTAACTTTACCACCACGTTGCTTTTTTTCTTTTCCGGGAGTTCAACTTTTATGGTCAGAAATGCGCTTGTTACTTTTCCGTAGTAGGTGTCTTAGTATGTATTATCTTTTCCGATCTGTGTCGACTTCAGCCAAAAAAAGGATCATACACTCCGGGAGGTGAGTAACAAGGATATAGCAGACGTTCTATCCAATTTCTTTTGTTCCTTGGTTTTTATCAGAAAGCTTGAAGATTTGTTGCGGCTTCGTCGGTTCCTGAACTTTACCGGAATTGGTCTCGTCCTGACACCAATGCTATTCTTGAATTTCAAGTATGGCAGACCAAAGATTCACCCGTAATCTGGATTAGTGAAGGTTTGTTGCGTTACAATAGTGGTATACTGCAGTTGTATGTTCCTTGTCCACCATAAAGTTCCGCTTCATCTCGGGAGTTTGCGCCAGTTGCTGGAACGAGGAGCTGTGTAACTGCACGATCGGGGGGTTCTTTATATATATATATATATATTAACTCGAAGCTTAGAGAACTACAGTGAGTCTCAGACAACAATTGGAAAATAAGAGAGAATAATCGAACGCACCTGCCCATTCAAATCATTGGGGAGGGAAAATAGCTTCACAATGAACACGGATGAAGACGCCAGGATATTTAGTAAAGCTTGTGGGAATTGGCGGCTTCTTTTCACTTGATCAATCTTGAGCATATTGCACTGGGAGGGCACTGAAATTATGAACAAGAATGATGAATATCTACTTCCCGACTATCGAAATCAGTCTTTGTTAATCATTGAGGAGAGAGCAGGAAGTTGACTAGTTGCACGAAGACGAATACGAATACGAGACCTAAAGTATCACGTGACTCTACACTCACTAAGAGCTACTTTCTGATTTCGACCTCTCCTTCATCTGCTACCCAGAGTTAGTCCTCCCCCCGTAGGCAACAACATTGTTGATACAGGATCGAATGTATTAAATGCTTTGACTTTGAAGCGTCAAGATGATATACCGCCACGCCACCGTCCACCCGTCCACAGTTCGTCAGCAGTCTCGGAGTTTTGTTCTCGAATCACACCGATTGAGGGGTAATGCCACACTCCGGATTTCCTATCATCCCACATCATCCGTCGAGTGAGCATCGATGATGCTATGATCCGAGTGGATGGTGAGATGGAACAAGACCAAGGCCACGCAAGCTTTGGCTTCCTGGAGAGATGATGAATCGATCTCACAGAAATGTTAAATCGATAAGTAAACGTGGAAGTTGCCATCGTTCTCACAATCGCATTCTTCCCGTAGTATTCTGGCTCCCGTCAGCCCACTCCATTTGATCCGAAAGCTCAAGCACCAAAGCTAGGTGTTTCATGAAGCTTTGATTGCATCACTAAATATTCCAATTCGTCATCCAACTTTACCTGGATGCCAGCGAACTAGTGCTGCAATATAAACTCCACATCAACCCTCCTTATCCATTATCCCCACATCAAACCATTTGATATCTTCAAGACATCAAAATGAAGTTGATTAGCACCATCCTTCCCCTCGCGGCTCTGGCCACTGCATTCGTGATTCCAGATGAGCAGACTTCAGAGCAGCTTGTCCTGGAATCGAAGAAAGCTCCATCCTTACTCGAAAAGCTCAAGGACGATGCCAATGCAATTTGGTCGAACGCCGAAGCGAAAGTAAAGGAAGCTGTCACATACCCAGAGAATGCTCTTGATAATGCCATCGATGTTGCTACTGGAGCTGGAAAGAAGGCAGCTGCATCATTAGAATGCTACGAATCTATGATCCGATTTGAAACCCAGGAGTGGCTCGACTCTGCCGTTCCTACTTTTGGCGACGTCGAGATTAGTGGAGGCGGTGATCATCCTCCTCCTCATTATGGTCCTCCTCATGACGGCCCTCCTCATGACGGCCCTCCTCATGACAGCCCTCCTCATGACGGCCCTCCCCATCATGGACCCCCTCGCCATCGACCACACCACGACCCACACCACAAGCCAAACTTAACTGTCTATGAACTCATTGCTAAGAGCAAGTACACTACCAAGCTTGCGAAGCTCATCAACGAGTACCCAGATCTTGTCAAGGCATTGAATGGTACAAAGGCCAACTATACCGTCTTTGCTCCCACCGATAAAGCCTTTGAGAAGCTTCCACACCACCACAAGCCCTCCAAGGAGCTCATCAAGAAGGTTCTCACTTACCATGTCTCGCCTGATTTCTACCCCGCAGGACGAGTCCTCCTCTCGCACACTATCCCAACTGCATTGGAGGAAGAGGCGCTCGGTGGTCCACAACGTCTGCGAGTTGGTCTTGGTCTCAAAGGATTGGCAGTGAACTTTTACAGTCGAATTGTAGCTATAAACATCGTAAGTATTCCCCTCCTCTACACCAACTCATTCTAACCTAATCCCACAGTTCGGCACCAACGGCGTAATCCACGGCATCGACTCCCTCCTCCTCCCACCTCCCCCGACTCTCAAAATCGTCGAACTCCTCCCCGGCGAATTCTCTACTCTCCAACTCGCGCTTATAAAAACCGGTCTGTTTGAGACCATCTCCAAAGCCAACCACACTGGCGGCACCCTCTTCGCGCCCTCCAACTTCGCCTTCAAGAAACTCGGTCCGCGCATTAACGCGTTCCTCTTCTCCAAATACGGCGAAAAGTACCTCAAAGCCCTGCTTGAGTACCACGTCGTAGCCAATCAAACCCTCTACTCCGACGCCTTTTATAAATCTAAAGGAGAGAACACGGATATCCCACCAGGGCACTTTCATATTGATCTACCAACGTTGTTGAAGGATAGGAGTTTGAGTATTGATATTGCGAGGTGGGGTGGCTTTATCACGATTAAGATTAATGGTTTTGGGAGTATTGCGGTGCAGGATGGGGTTGCGAAGGATGGGGTTGTTCATGTTGTTTCGAGTGTGTTAATTCCGCCTAAGACTCCTGGTGGTGGTGTGGCGGAGGAGATGGAGGGGGAGATGGATGTTGATGAGTTTAAGGAGAGATTGATTCCTTCGTCTGATGGGGTTGTGTCACAGGAATTGTAGGTTGCTGATATGATGATTTGTGATACTTCATAGTGAAGTAAGGATGTGGGATATGGATTTGGAAAGCGCACTGGGAATTGGGAGTATACGATAAATGTATGAAAGGAAAGGAAAGGAAGCGAGGCCAAGTAATGGTACAATGATGTGATGGGAATTGGAACAGAAGATCTCAACGGTACGGATCTTCCGCATGAATCAATGATGCTTGGATAATCCGATCTCATTTTGTCTGTTTTTAGAAAAAGAGAACACTGCTCCCTTCCTCCGCAATAATCAAGAAACTTGGAGAAAGCAAGAAATGGAGTTCTGAACTAGAGAATACACTCATTATTTTTGAAACAAACTCTCTTCATAAATCAATCAATCCACTGTCTGCAAATATTCAAAAGCTTCGGGATTCGGGATATCTAAAAAATTCTCAAACGTGTGGCTATGTACCTCCGCACACTCTCAATATTTTGGTACGCTAAGGAAGGAAGGAGGGGGAGGGGTTCACATTTTTGAAACGGGAACGATTTGATCCATCCCGACATGAACGATTCTTAGATAACCGAACCCTACCCCCTTTTTTCTTTACAGTACTGTACAATAGAAGGGAGGGGTTTTCCCAGATGCTTATCCAAACCTCTTTCCATTGGTGTCTAGGTACAGTACCTCAATGCTGTATAGTAAATTTCCCAAGTAGTGTCTCAGCCCTACCACATTCTGCATGGTAAAAGACCAGTGTATTTTCCCAGATCTGTACTTGAGACAAGAGATAACAGAATTTCGTTCCGGCCCGGAACTTTACTCTATCTATCTTTGGGCATCTTTCCCCAAACGATCGATTGGCGAGGTGAGATGAAATGATCTGATGTTCGAGCGTTGGTTGATATGGGGGTACGACAGTACTCTACTTCCCCCTGTGAAGGTAAAGATACGGAGGTACATTTCCTGCCTTGTTAAGGCGGATGCGGGAATTGAGGGGCAGTATCTTGTATCATGTATAAACTCAAAATTTCGAGTTGGGAAAAAGACTGTTGTGACTTTTTTTTCGCATGTTTAGATGGTATCATAGGCAGTGTTCGTACATTCTGATGCGGATGGGAAGGAAGCGATGGGAATAACTATCAAAGGAATGGGAAATGCGAGTGGGGGGTGACTCATATATAAAATTCTTTTTAGATCCCTTAGGAGTCTAAGTCATTTATGTCGATCTAATTGATTAGTTAAGCGATCTTTAAAAGGTTTCTTTTCCATCTCACAAGACTTGGGATTTCTCTTCTCTGTTTTTCTAGTTTTTGTGTGATACTGTACTTCACGGAACAGGAAGGCAAAACGCAAGCGAAAACTTACCGAGGGCCCAAAGAAACTCCCCCCAAAATGCCACCACCAAAGCCATACGTAGCAGAATCACCTCGTCTCTGGCTCGAACGATTGAGTATTGGGAGGCATTTGAATGATTTTCATGAGTTGTGGGTTGATGAGGAGACGGTTAGATTTACGTGTGTATCACATAACATTCCCCCAAATCCCATCCAATCCACTCCCACTCCTCAATTCTGATTCTTCTTTCAATTCTACTTTCCTTAAAACGGTTTGAAATTTGATACTTTTACTGATTTGTGATGGTTATGATAGAATCAAAACCACCCGGAAAAGCTTGCAAGAGACAGCAGATTGGTTCCCAAGTCTTCTAGCGAGCGAGGAGATTCCGGATATTGATAAATTCGCTATTTTTTTACGTCCGCAATCTCCTCAATCCTCCATTTCTCAAACAACTTCCAACAACTCAAATCAAATCTCTCGAGAAGGTAAAAAGAATGAAAGTAACGACGGGGAAGGAAAGGATGAAGAAAGGAGAGATGAGAAGGCAAGGAGTGGCGGGGAAGAACCAACATTCATCGGAATCGTGGGGACGAATCGTTGGTCTGATCAGGGTATGGAGACGGGTTATGCTTTGAATAAAAAGTTTTGGGGGATGGGGTATGCGACGGAGGCTTTTGAGTTGTTTTTGGAGTATTTTTGGGGATTGAGTGGTGAGATATTTTTTCCTTTTCGATGGTTGCTGTTTTCGTGTTTAGGTGGATTGCAGGTTGGAGAGAGGATGTTGGTGCTTTTGATGGTGGATGAATTGAGCTAATTTCTGATGTGTTGATGTGTGTAGAAAGGAAAGGGATCAACCAGTTGGTAGCAAAGGTATATCTTGAGCATGGGAGGAGTATTTCTGTTCTAAATAAGTGTGGAGGGAGGAGAGGAGATAATATGTGAGTTTCTCCCCTGAATGAAACTTTGCTGTTCGCGATGGCTGGAGCTAAGGAAACCTAATAATACTGTTTTATGATGTTTGCTGATTGGGCTCTGGCGAGTAGAAAGAGTAAGGACAATCAGGATATGGGTTGTGTAAGTCTCCATGTTTTCGCGATGTTGGGAGAGGAGTCTGTACTAATTTCGTGCTGTTTAGTGGTATTTTGATCGGCCGGGTATGATCGATGGCATTGAAATTGAGAAATCGGAGGAAAAAGATGTTGCGAAGTGAAGTTCTTAATCATTTTCTTTCCCTCCCTTATCCAAGAGAGGTCTTTGTGAGCGTGATCGAGGAGGCACAGTACGGTTTGTACACTCAGAGGACTTATTACAAACATCGACCCGAGCGAGATAATTCGAGAACCATTCGAAATTTCATGAAAAAACGAACCGATAAGAATCAAGTGAGCTACTCAGGTATATCTTGAGATGGTTTGTTATGCTGTGAACAAAGAAAGAGAAAACGGTCGTTGGAATTGAAGATCAACGCCCCACTTAAGCTTGGCAACCGAGGCATCCCATCCTCTGGTTCTTGACATCTTCCAGGTTGAGCTTTCGTCAAGCTTCCCTCTTCCCCAGGACTACATCTAGCATCTCAACCACCCGATACCCCTTATACCGATACTTACCTACAGCTGCACTGCTTTGGGTATTTCATTTTGGCGTCCAACTTCTCAATTGACCAATTTACCCGGCTTCGTTGTGCAACTTTGCGCCCTCGGGAGGAACCACGTCGACTTAGACCATCACGCTCACAAGTAGCTCAAATACGTTCACGATGACTACAAGAATCCCCTTACGAATGTTCTCGTCCCAAAGAGTGGCTACATCAGCAACTACATCGATACGTCGACCCTATCTTGAAGCTTCACGCTGTACTTCCCTTCCTCTTCTACGATCCTACTCTTCGACTCCTCCCCCGCCTCCACCACCACCACCAGCAGCTTTCCCACCTACCGAAGCCGAACCCTTCAGACCCCGCGACTTGCGATCGCAATTCTCCTCCGCACAACAAGCACCAAACCTTGAATCGGCTCCAAAAGCGAAACGATCCCTCCGCCCTTACATCTATGCGACTTTATTCTTCATAGTTGGGTCAATATCAGGAAGTTATATTCGCATGGTCATTGCACCACCACCTCTCCCAGACGCAGGTTCAAAAGAAGATCGGTTCATGATTGGCTTTCTCCAAGAACAAGGAGAAAAGCTACCCCTTGTGAAATCGCTTTCAGAGGATCCTGCTTGGGAATTCCATGATGCGTACTCCAACATTCCAGAGGAGCACAGGGCCGCTCGCCTCACCACCGGTCCATTGGCAGGCGCAAGAGCAATTGGTGCGTTCCAGAGAATATTCGTCAACAAGGATACTGGAGAAAGTGTTGCGGTGGTGTGGTTTGGAGGTGCCGTGTCAGGCTCAGCGTCCCATCTCATCGAGATATTGAGAGGGACGACCGGCAGTCCGTGTGTGTGTGTGTGCGGAACCGGAGATTAATCCAAGGCCAGATGATGACATCCCAATTTCTGTTAGGAATAAACCAATACCAACACCACTAGCAACCTTGATGGAAGATGGAATTATCTGACAAGCCATTGCCGGCACGTTGATGCGAGATGAAATACAAATATTAGGCCTTCCATAATATAGGCCATGGTGAAGAAAGTTGTAAGCCCAGCCGATTGTTGTAGGAATTTG
>JBAMDN010001005.1:0-18884 GCA_037074945.1 Tetracladium marchalianum
TAACAAAAGAAGGGCTTGGCTTGATTTTTCTCCAGTGTGCGATGAAGGATTTCGTCGAGAGTCCCGTAGGACCAACAATATCCCCTAATGGAAAAACAAAAATTAGCAAGCTTCTCATCCAAGTAGCCTGCGTAGGATGTTGATTGCGTACATATTGTCGAGGATGATCTTTTGCTTGAACCCCCGACTACCTCTATATCTGCGATATACATCAGCAACATGATCGTATCTAGCAACTCATCGAGCTACTTCTTCGCCCCATTGCAGAGCAAAACACCAATCCTTACTTACTTGTAGCAGTGTGCATGGATACAGGGTTGCGTTTTGCTGGTGGGACAATTGATGTCGGCTGGGGGCTCACAAGCTTGGTAGCCTTCGATTCGCAATCTGGGTATTTACAGACATATGCATTATGACTTTCACGTAGAGCATGTCTGTCTAATAGTTTTGCTGTTTTAAATTCGACTATGCATTAAGCACAGGTAACATTCACCTTAGAATGATAATGTTTAAAGTGATGTTAAAAGTGTTGGACCGTGGCAAGCGAGACGAGCATTGCAGCTCGGAACTGAACACCAAAAGGACTTATGACGGAACTTTTGAGAGTGTTGCAATACATTTTTGTGTTTGAAAAAGGTTTCGTTGCAGCCATCATGTGTGCAACTTGGGTGAGGATGTCGTGGTTCGATGTTTTTGGTGCAGTCCAAAGACGAATTCTGGAAGTTCGCCAATTGCTGAGTGAGATCAAGAGGACAGTCACAAGTGGCGCAATTTCTTTGAGATAAGAAACCCTTGGTTTGTATCTAACATATGATTAGAGGTTGGTAAATCCCAAAATGGAGGACTTATTTTGAAGGCGATGCTGAGAATTGCCCATTGCCTTCGTTCAACTCGCCAGGGAACTTTGCCTGAAGTTGGATTGGGTCAAAGATGTGCGCAGAATGAACAGAATCCTCCAGGAAGTCCGAGCTTGGCGACGACCGAGGCACAGCATCAGGACTGGTGATATCGGAATGTGCGCTAGTAGTATCCGTCATTGACACTTCTGTTTCCAACGCCCCCTTTCTTTGAGCATTTCATATTTTTTTTCAAACTTGCCATTCGGGTTGAACTGGCTGTCGCATCCACTCATCGTCCCCAAGCCATTCAAAGAAGTCGGGGACGTTCTAAGCAAAATCGAATTGGTCGCTCACGTTTTCGTGGCCACCAAAGATGAGAGAAAAGGGCAGACAGCGACGTCAGGAAAGAAAAACAACAAGCTGGAAAGCGGAAAAAGGAGAAGCCCATCTACTGCTTCTCCCTAGGACTTGGGAGAGAAATGTACTGTAAATGCACGGGGGAATAGAAACGAAAAGGGCGGAAAGACAAAGAGTGAAGCGAGAAAATAGAAAAGAGAGCAGGGAAACCGACAAGCTCAAGGCTTCTCAACGCAAGGCTGCGAAGATGGTGTGTGCAACATGAGCCAGAGTCCCTCCTCCAGCCCAGCCATCTTCATATAAGGAAACATCTATCAATGAAGTTAACAAAGTCGAGGAAGCAGAAAGCAGTATGGCTTGCGAGGAATCTATGGATTGATGAAAATCACAGACGCTGGTGTGTGCTTGAAGGAAACAGGGATGAGGAGGGAAGAAGAAGAGGTAGAAGAGATGCTGTTGTACTGCCAAGACTACACGCGTGGAGACTAGGTCGTTGTCAATCGAAACTCCAACCTTGAGAGTAGCTAACCTTGGAAGAACCGAAGAGATCTACTATTATTTGTCTTCAGCAGTTATATATGTACTGTATGATTTCGAGCAATGTCTTGCAAGATCATAACTCATACCATTACGTGAATACTTCCTTTGGCGTCAAGATTTTTGCAACCTTCAAGTGCCTACCATACTGCACAACGCTTTTTATCTCTGTGATGCGAACTAAGCTCATATTTGAAGCCATAAAGTTATTTTTGTAAGGCTTTGTTTGTTGTTAAGACTGTGTTTCATACTCATGAAAGCTCCTGAAGGAAGAGTCTATTTCGTCGCTGTACACACATGCTCGCTCTAAGAACCAGAAATAATGAAACAAAAAAGAAGTAGAAAGCTGACCACACAACCACCTAATCCAGCAGAGTAATCTGTATACTTTGAAATCTGTCCTTCCTTCGTCACAACGCCCACAACCAGAGGCTTGCTCCTATCCTCCACCACCGCCAAGCCACCCGCACCTGCACCCTCCGAAGGATGTTCAATCTCTCCCTTGTTGCTGAATGCCTCCACCGTACTCCTCACAGAATGCAATTCTCTCTTCATCATACTTCGGGGAACAAAGCAAGCCCATTGATACCTTGATCCTTCACTCCTTCCAAACAGAACAGAAGTCGAACACCGTGACGCTTGTGTTTGAAGGCTTCGACTTTCTCCGGGTTGAACACGTCAGTTGCTTTTTCGAAGTGATCGAACATGTGCGGGAATGTGATAATTGAGGTTACTGGAGTCCATTTGGCTTTGAGGTTTGCATAGCTCGATCGTCTGTCGGAAGTCCAGGTGTACCAACTTGCTGTGTGTCCTCCGTCTTGGTGGAAGGACATTATTGGTTTTGCGCCTTCTTTACCGGTAGTGAAGAAGTAAGGTTGAATCATATTATCAACAAAAACCAATAGGCTTTTGGCGGTAGGAAGGACCTTCGTGGCGAAGTGTCGGAAAGTACAATCCTTGGCTGGAGCTTGAGTGAGGGCTGATATGACTTTATCGCTTTGTTTGATCTTTGGGGAGAGCAAAGAGCCGAAAAGTTTAGGTGCTGATGCTGATGCTGCTTTTAACTTGTGCTCCTTTTCATCTGGAGTTGGAGACCACATTACAGCTTGTCGAGGAACTTGGTCCAGAGTGAGATACACGCGCTCAAGATCAGATGATGTGTATCCTAGCTTGGCAAAGATCTTTTCCGCCGATTCAACGTTACCAACAGTGGGAGGAGCCGTAGGTCGTAGATAATGTATTGGATCGGCCTTGGAATTCCATACTCTTTCCGTTTCTTTGAAAGTGGCGCCTGACGCAACGCTTTCGAGCAGGAGACCGACCATGCCAGCTCGAAGAGAAGACAAACATCCGACGAAAGCTTCTCTGGAGTACCGGGTAATCAAGTTCTTGCGCTTGACAGGATGCTTAACATCTTTGAGTTTAGCAGCTGTGTCCTTCAGGAATGTGATTGTAGCATTGTGGGCTGTAGCATGTGGAAGTTGGCCGTCGTGAATGAGGTGATGAACTTTTTGAATGACTTTGTCAGAGTTATCGCTCAGAGTACGTTCCAGCATGGAGTATGTAGTAGTTGTATCTTGAGCATTCAAAGCGTCAATCTTACTGGCCAAGCTTGCATTTTCGAGAACGATTGACATGTGTGTCCATTTCCCTGTTACTGGAAGACCAAGAGTCTTTGAATGATTGTGTTCAAGTACCAGTTCTTCTCCAACATCTTTCCCTTTGAATGTGTCTGAAATACACTGAACAGACTCCTTGTAAGCAGCTGGGACTTTGTCCATATCAAGAGACCACGATAGTGGAACCAGGTCGCCGTTGTCCGCCACACAACACAGATCGCCATATTGTCTCACAAAGTTCTCGCAAGCCCGACAATTCATGTCTCCCTGCCCTTGTGCCGAGAGCTTAGATTTGAAGAGTGTCCAGAGTTTTTCACGCTCTTGATTGTTGGATAAAGAATGGAATACTGGCCCTGTTGCGGTATTTCCTTGCTTCAGCATCATGGCTGCGAGTTGTGGAAATGTACTTTGAAATTCTGAAGCACCACTCTTGTCGGTTTCGACGGCAGAAGGTACATCAATGATCTCGAAGTCTTCGCCCTCCTCGCTGCCGATGTGCATCTGAGA
The DNA here is from genome assembly GCA_037074945.1 of Tetracladium marchalianum. NCBI lineage: Eukaryota > Fungi > Ascomycota > Leotiomycetes > Helotiales > Tetracladium > Tetracladium marchalianum. Next base: position 3,860 of record JBAMDN010001005.1, read on the forward strand.
GAGTTGCGATTCCATCGTGGAAGAATGCATAAGTGATTGAGTCTTGCAATGTGGTAGAGGAAGAGGGTCGACCTAAAGTCTTAGTACAGATAGAAAATCAATAGAGATATTGACCAAATGAATTAGAAACGAGAAAAAGAGAGCTTTTATGTCCTTCGATGTTGATTGTAGTCATCGGAGTCTCCCCGGCGTGACTCAATATCTATCGCGATCAAGGCGGATCACATGACCTCCCAAAATCAATCTCTAGAGCAAATGCGTCCGTGGTTGATCGCAGAACTTTGTCATGGTACAGCGTTTAGAGCTGCCAATCGGTACCCTCTTTGCACAGAAATCTGGCATTTGCCGGCAATACAAAGGTACTTAATCTGCGCCAACTGCATACAAACATGTTTTATGCTCAATTTTGATCTAGTATTACATTAGCGAGTTGAATTTATGCCGACACATGGTTTCGTTAGACAGATGGAATTTGGAAAAGTTTGTTTATAATTCCTAATGGCTGCCTCCCATGCCATCCTCTACCTGGAACACTTGTCGCCCCCTCGCCAAAAAGGAACATCACGCATTGTAAAAACCGGTGCGTATCATCCACCTCATAACAGCCATTGATCCCAGTGGATTCTCATCATTTCTCGTATAATGCATGCCCATTCTCGCTTGGTGTCGTCAATCGTAAAAAAAGCCTCTAGACCATCGCATGTGTCTTTGTCCATTCCTTTGCTGTGGCAATGGCGGCTTGTTCGTCCTCCTTCCATCTCTTGGCTACTTCCGGTGCCAAAGGATCGTCTGGGTTTGGGGCACCGAGGAGAGCTTGAATGGATAAGAGAATTGTTCGAATCTGAAGTGCCGGAGACCAGTTACCTGTAAATGAGTATCAATAGTGTTTCTCCTGTGCTTGTGGGGCTATAACTTACTCTTGAGCACATCCAGACAAATACGCCCGAGCTTGTCGATATTTGGGTGGTAGATTTTGGTCAAGAATCGAATCTTGGGTGGTGTCATGGGGTAATCGTCTGGGAGAAAGAGCTCCAACTTGAACACTCCGCCTAAAATACCGCTATCAGAACTCTGCGAACTCTTGGATAGAAAGGAGTTCCCTCTGTGTGCCACTAACCTTCGTAGGGAGACTGGGTTGGTCCATGTATCGAGACATCGAAGTATCTCAGATTATCCTCATGGGGGACTGCGCTAATACCTGGGACACTAGACACATGGTAAACGGACTTGTAATCACCATACAAAGAACACTAAAGCTTACTGCAGCTTTACCCGTTTTCAGTCTCTCTCTGATGATGCGTTTGGGGAGCGCCATTTTTGCTCACGGCGGGGTCGTTTAAGGGCAGATGAAGAGCGGTGGTTAGAACGGAAACAACAGCGACTATGCTTGCAGATGAACTGTAACTTGGGTCGGTGTCGTGTGGTTGTGGCTCCAGGAATTGTAAATCGGGGAGGAACTACTTGAACTCGCCAGGCGGGATGTCGCAGCGGGAGGGAGTAGGACAAAGGAAGTGGTGGTGACTCGGAGACGCAGAAGCAAGAAGATACTGTTGCCGAGAAGTTAGATGGAGCTGTGGTTAGATGACTTTCACAGGCGGCGGTTTTGAGCTTTCTCAATAGATCTGCAGATGCATGAATGGGCCATGGGCTGCAATGCAAGCCTCGCTCGTGGTGAAAGTTGATGGAGGGGCAGTCGCCAAGCCTCATTCACGCTATTCCTAAATTAGGAGCTTCTGACCTCGACCTGGTCGTCTTTCCCTCTACAACCGGAATGCGAGAAGTATATCCTCACTTGGCCTCGTCTACAACGCGCCTAAATCTCGTTCCTTTTCTTACGTTCTTGTTTCCTGTAGATCTGGAGGGAAAGCCCCGTTTTTCACAATGCCATTCAGTAACGTCCGGACTTCATCATCAAGGCGAAAGTAGTAAAGCTTCAGCGCAGCGATGCTCTAAATGTAGACCAGCAGAATCGCTGTAGAGATGATGGAAGAGTCACGAAGGGGGAAGATGACCAAGTCAGCACATCCAAGCGCGCCCTTTGAAGAGGTATCATTTCATGTGGAGCGAAAGGTTGGATCGGCGACTATATCCCCGTCCGGACGCGATGTTGCTCTTGCATCGTATGTATCTCTAATATGAATACCTGTGTGCTTGTCTAATGATAATTTATAGACCGATGGATTAGACATCATCGATCTCGATTCCCCGTTAAATCCTCCAAGACACCTTCGACATGGCCTTCCATGGCTCGTCTCCGACGCAACAATGGTCCCCTTTCGCGGTTCGAGATTATTGGGTTGTCAGTACCGCAAATCAAAAGGCTCTAGTGTGGAATCTGAATCTGCAAGAAGATGCGGCGCATGGTGCGATTGAACATACGCTCCATGGACACACTAGGGCCATCACGGATATCAACTTCTCCGCACATCATCCAGATATTCTGGCAACCTGCGCTGTGGATGGATATGTCATTGCTGGGATTTGCGCAGACCTAGGCAACGCAGCTCTGCGACATTCCGCGATCGGTTTGGTGGCGCCCAACACAAGTGAAATATAATCGTCAAGTACTGAGCACAGTTTGGCCTCGTCCCACGATCGTTGGCTTCGGATTTGGGACGACAGGAAAGGTTCGGCGCCATTCAGGTCGATCAATGCACATGAATCAAAAATGTATGGTGTCGACTGGAATCGGACGAGAGCTACGGTATTGTGACTCTGCTCCTTGGACAAAAGCATCAAGTTTTGGGACTATGGTAATGAGTTAGATGAGCCGGAACGCATAATTCGTACCGACTTCCCCGTTTGGCGGGCTCGACACACACCTTTTGGATGGGATTCTTGCGATGCCCCAGATGTGCCTGGTAAATTGCACCTGTACGAGCGGAGACTCCAAGATGGAATGGAGAAAGATTCTCCAGCTGAGACGGTAGCTACCTTCCCAGGTCATGGCAACCACAAAGTTAAAGAGTTCCTCTGGAGGACTCAGGGGCTACTGATGATGGTGTTGACAATCGTGACTTCCAACTCGTTACTTGGGGCGAGGACAACCAGCTTTGCTTACAGAATGTAGATGCCGAGACTCTCGAAGGAATAAAGGTCATATCAAGGGAACACAAGTACGAAAGAGACTCATGTTACCCGGAAAGGCGCGACATATAAGACCTTCCGATCTGTGGAGCATACCTCGACGGAAAAGAAGGCGGCGACTATAAGTGGGCCACGGCCTGGGGAGTTCTGGAATGAGAGCTAGTGCACTGAGCGCCGGCATGAGGAAAATGACAATGCCAAACGCTGCAAAGGCAGTCTCAACTGCTCGAGCTCCAGCCATGAAAGGAAAAGATAAATCCATGAAAGGTGACGATCAAAATCAAAGAACAATCGGCTGGATGAGTGGCATCAAATTAACAAGCAAGAAGCATGACCCTGCACCCGAAACGAGGGAGCACAAGAAGACTCTCTCTTTCTCAAATCCGGATTTTGATGGAGATGAAGAATGGGACGCGCCGGTAAGACTTTACACGACGAGATCATTCGTATCTATGATCAGCTTCCTAAGATTACATTTGACGACGTGAACATGGATAAGCGGACTGTTGTGGCTTCTATGAATGGTCATGGGTGCCACAGTACTCCTATATATGTTAAGGTTACCGTGGTCTTTCCAGATCAATACCCAGAAGCTGCCGACCTTCACGCTTAGCAAAACACAACTCATGTCATCAGACTTATGACAGGCTGAAGCGAGAAGTGCATCATATTGCGAATAATTTTGTTGCCCAAAGACAAGGTTGTTTGGAAGCTGCGTTGTGTTATCTTCTTGGAGAAGTGGATCTCGAAGCAAGCACATCTTTCTTGGGCGATATCAGAGATCTTGACGACGACCTTGATGCACTAGCAGATGAGAGCTCTAGTGACGATGAGGATGAAGATATTCCAGCTGGTGCCTCGGCTATGATGTCTCAGGAGCTCGACTCCAGTGCTACCGGGGAGATGCTTGGCCCCGTCAACAGGAACGTCAATGTTCCTCTACCCAGATTGTGTGGCGCTCGGTTTTCATCAACTGGCAAACTTGTGTGCTTCTTCCCTCCCAAAGAAGACAAAGTCAAGTCCCTCCTCGAGACCATGGTAACGACAAATAATGCGAAGGTTAGAGGTCAACCAGTATTCGAGACTTTTGGCCGTCTTCAGCACAATACCTCCCCACAACCAAACAAAGCTTACTCCCTAGCATCAGAGAGTAAATCTGATTCTGAGGCTTCCAGTGTCCCTGACGATTCAATATCAAGTGATTCTGATTCCGCTCGCTTCCCCAGTGCTTCGATATCATTTACCTGCGTATTTTCGTCGGCCTACAGGAAAACGTGGTTCTGGTCGGAGATCTCCAACTGTTCTCTCGCAAAGATCCAGTGCTGGAGGAACAAACACCGGTACTGGAACAGGCACAGGTATCAGTAGGTCATGACTGTGAAACCTAAGAATCTCCATACATGAGATCAGCGGACTCCTCCCTTCAAAGATGATCCTTGCTAAAGAATATGCCATTTGGAGAAGGACCTGATGTATGCGAAACAAATGCTGCTGTTGCCGCAAGACACGGGTTCGAAGCTATTGCAGATGTCTGGAGATATGCTGCTATGTTACTACACAATGAAGTACCACTCGAAGTCCTTGACCAGAACCATCGCCGGAGGCCAATATTCGTCATTTCTAAATACGGTGTCAAGAAACAACGAAGCGATAGTTGTTCTGATAGTGGCATTGATCTTTCACATGATCTACAAGATAATTTCATCTGGTCGAGTGAAGTGGGGAAACAGTCCACTTGCAAAGGATTTTGATCGAAGATCTCTTTACTTATTTTGAGGACTTGGCGGACGTGCAGATGCTTGCGATGCTCTCTTGTGTATTCAGCGAACCAGCTGCTAAAGATGCTGGTTCCCATGCTGAGCATTATATGTCCCAACCACAGACTCCCTCTCAATGAAAACGCCTGCCTTCTCACTGGACTATTTCCCGACCGAGGGCGCAGCATGGAATATGTATCATCGACTTCTGATGGTTTGGTCTGTCCCTCAACTCCCAAGCTCGCTACCACACCATCTGGGCTGTATGGATCTGTGGGTTCATCAAATGGACCCTGGGAAGTGATCCTGCCTCAACTTCATATTCTTGTGGGAAGCCTCCGCTAATCTCAACAAGAGGCAGCTCTGAGCAACTAGATAGCCAAACCCAAGTTTTATCGACCTCGCCGACACTGAACTTTTGTCGCGCCAATTCCGGTCTAGCTTCCAGTTTTGCAGCAAGCATTTCTCGGCCTTTCACGCTGGCATCCTCCTCGCCGCCGAATCCACCTTCTAGTCCAGCAAACGGAACCCCGTCTCTAGATGCTCAACTCCCTGGCCCCAAGCGCAATTACCTGGGGTAACACAACCGTGCTTGGTAGTGTGAAAGAGCAAGCAGATACCCCTCGATCATCATATTCGGACGGTGAGCGTAGCAGAGAAGACCCGAAACCAACGATTTGTACCGGCATTACCATCACAATGGAGAATCAGAATGCGTTCCATGGACCAGGGATGCATGAGTACTGCTCTCTAGACCCAAGCGGTCTCCGTCTCTTTATCGGATATCGCAATACATATGCAGACCTCTATACTCCGGCGTCCCCGCCCGCCTCGAAATCCTCAAGTTTAACGGTCTCAAAGACCAGGTGCTGTCATGGGTCCCGAGAGACTCGTTTTAACCTTAGCAATACGTAACTGAACGAGTAAAATAGGGACACTACCATTTGCTAAGGTTAAAACGAGTTCTTGGGACCCATAGACAGCACCTGGTCTTTGAGACCGTTAAACTTGAGGATTTCGAGGCGGGCGAGAGGATGGCCCCAGAGGTATAAGAGGTCTGCATATGTATTGCGATATCCGATAAAGAGACGGGAGTGGCTTGGGTCTAAGAGAGCAGTACTCATGCATCCCTCGTCATCGAACGCGTTCTGATTCTCCATTGTGATGGTAATGCCGGTACAAATCGTTGGTTTCGGGTCTTCTCTGCTACGCTCACCGTCCGAATATGATGATCGAGGGGTATCTGCTTGCTCTTTCACACTACCAAGCACGGTTGTGTTACCCCAGGTAATTGCGCTTGGGGCCAGGGAGTTGAGCATATTTTCGACGGGGCTAGGTTTCTTGCGACTAGAAGGTGGATTCGGCGGCGAGGAGGATGCCAGCGTGAAAGGCCGAGAAATGCTTGCTGCAAAACTGGAAGCTAGACCGGAATTGGCGCGACGAAAACTTCGAGCATTGTCAGGCGAGGTCGATAAACTTTGGGTTTGGCTATCTAGTTGCTCAGAGCTGCCTCTTGTTGAGATTAGCGGAGGCGTTTCCCCACAAGAATATGAAGTTGAGGCAGGATCACTTCCCCAGGGTCCATTTGATGAACCCACAGATCCATACAGCCCAGATGGTGTGGTAGCGAGCTTGGGAGTTGAGACAGCCGAAGTTAGTGGAGTTCGATGATACATATTCCATGCTGCGCCCTCGGTCGGGAAATAGTCCAGTGAGAAGGCAGGCGTTTTCATTGAGAGGGGTGTTTGTGGTTGGGACATATAATGCTCAGCATGGGAACCAGCATCTTTAGCAGCTGGTTCACTGAATACACAAGAGAGCATCGCAAGCATCTGCACGTCCGCCAAGTCCTCAAAATAAGTAAAGAGATCTTCGATCAAATCCTTTGCAAGTGGACTGTTTCCCCACTTCACTCGACCAGATAAGGCATTATCTTGTAGATCATGTGAAAGATCAATGCCACTATCAGAACAACTATCGCTTCGTTGTTTCTTGACACCGTACTTAGAAATGACGAATATTGGCTCCCGGCGATGGTTCTGGTCAAGGACTTCGAGTGGTACTTCATTGTGTAGTAACATAGCAGCATATCTCCAGACATCTGCAATAGCTTCGAACCCGTGTCTTGCGGCAACAGCAGCATTTGTTTCGCATACATCAGGTCCTTCTCCGAAAATGGCATATTCTTTAGCAAGGATCATCTTTGAAGGGAGGAGTCCGCTGATCTCATGTATCGAGAGGAGATTCTTAGGTTTCGCAGGTCGTGACCTACTGATACCTGTGCCTGTTCCAGTACCGGTGTTTGTTCCTCCAGCACTGGATCTTTGCGAGAGAACAGTTGGAGATCTCCGACCAGAACCACGTTTTCCTGTAGGCCGACGAAAATACTCAGGTAAATGATATCGAAGCACTGGGAAGCGAGCGGAATCAGAATCACTTGATATTGAATCGTCGGACACGGAAGCCTCAGAATCAGATTTACTCTCTGATGCTAGGGAGTAAGCTTTGTTTGGTTGTGGGGAGGTATTGTGCTGTAGACGGCCAAAAGTCTCGAATACTGGTTGACCTCTAACCTTCGCATTATTTGTCGTTACCATGGTCTCGAGGAGGGACTTGACTTTGTCTTCTTTGGGAGGGAAGAAGCACACAAGTTTGCCAGTTGATGAAAACCGAGCGCCACACAATCTGGGTAGAGGAACATTGACGTTCCTGTTGACGGGGCCAAGCATCTCCCCGGTAGCACTGGAGTCGAGCTCCTGAGACATCATAGCCGAGGCACCAGCTGGAATATCTTCATCCTCATCGTCACTAGAGCTCTCATCTGCTAGTGCATCAAGGTCGTCGTCAAGATCTCTGATATCGCCCAAGAAAGATGTGCTTGCTTCGAGATCCACTTCTCCAAGAAGATAACACAACGCAGCTTCCAAACAACCTTGTCTTCGGGCAACAAAATTATTCGCAATATGATGCACTTCTCGCTTCAGCCTGTCATAAGTCTGATCTGACATGAGTTGTGTTTTGCTAAGCGTGAAGGTCGGCGGCTTAGTCTCTGGGTATTGATCTGGAAAGACCACGGTAACCTTAACATATATAGGAGTACTGTCGGCACCCCATGGCCCATTCATAGAAGCCACAACAGTCCGCTTATCCATGTTCACGTCGTCAAATGTAATCTTAGGAAGCTGATCATAGATACGAATGATCTCGTCGTGTAAAGTCTCCGGCGCGTCCCATTCTTCATCTCCATCAAAATCCGGATTTAGAAGAGAGAGTCTTCTTGTGCTCCCTCGTTTCGGGTGCAGGGTAATACTTTCTTGCTTGTTGAATTTGATGCCACTCATCCAGCCAATTTGTCTTTGATTTTGATCGTCACCTTTCATGGATTTATCTTTTCCTTTCATGGCTGGAGCTCGAGCAGTTGAGACTGCCTTTGCAGCGTTTGGCATTGTCATTTTCCTCATGCCGGCACTCAGTGCACTAGCTCTCATTCCAGAACTCCCAGGCCGTGGCCCACTTATAGTCGCCGCCTTCTTTTCCGTCGAGGTATGCTCCACAGATCGGAAGGTCTTATATGTCGCGCCTTTCCGGGTGACATTGAGTCTCTTTCGTACTTGTGTTCCCTTGATATAACCTACTCCTTCGAGAGTCTCGGCATCTACATTCTGTAAGCGAAGCTGGTTGTCCTCGCCCCAAGTAACGAGTTGGAAGTCACGATTGTCAACACCATCATCAGTAACACCCCCTCGAGTCCTCCAGAGGAACTCTTTAACTTTGTGGTTGCCATGACCTGGGAAGGTAGCTACCGTCTCAGCTGGAGAATCTTTCTCCATTCCATCTTGGAGTCTCCGCTCGTACAGGTGCAATTTACCAGGCGCATCTTGGGGCATCGCAAGGAGTCCCCATCCAAAAGGTGTGTGTCGAGCCCGCCAAACGGGGAAGTCGGTACGAATTATGCGTTCCGGCTCATCTAACTCATTACCATAGTCCCAAAACTTGATGCTTTTGTCCAAGGAGCAAGTCACAATACCCGTAGCTCTCGTCCGATTCCAGTCGACACCATATATTTTTGATTCATGTGCATTGATGGACCTTAATGGCGCCGAACCTTTCCTGTCGTCCCAAATCCGAAGCCAACGATCGTGGGACGAGGCCAAAATGTGCTCATCTTGACGATTATATTTCACTTGTGTTGCGCCACCAAACCAATCACAGAATGTCAGAGCTGGTTGCCTAGGTCTGCGCAAATCCCAGCAATGTACATATCCATCCACAGCGCAGGTTGCCAGAATATCTGGATGATGTGCGGAGAAGTTGATATCCGTGATGGCCCTAGTGTGTCCATGGAGCGTATGTTCAATCGCACCATGCGCCGCATCTTCTTGCAGATTCAGATTCCACACTAGAGCCTTTTGATTTGCGGTACTGACAACCCAATAATCTCGAACCGCGAAAGGGGACCATTGTACGTCGGAGACGAGCCATGGAAGGCCATGTCGAAGGTGTCTTGGAGGATTTAACGGGGAATCGAGATCGATGATGTCTAATCCGTCGGTTCTATAAATTATCATTAGACAAGCACACAGGTATTAGTATTAGAGATACATACGATGCAAGAGCAACATCGCGTCCGGACGGGGATATAGTCGCCGATCCAACCTTTCGCTCCACATGAAATGATACCTCTTCAAAGGGCGCGCTTGGATGTGCTGACTTGGTCATCTTCCCCCTTCGTGACTCTTCCATCATCTCTACAGCGATTCTGCTGGTCTACATTTAGAGCATCGCTGCGCTGAAGCTTTACTACTTTCGCCTTGATGATAAAGTCCGGACGTTACTGAATGGCATTGTGAAACGGGGCTTTCCCTCAGATCTACAGGAAACAAGAACGTAAGAAAAGGAACGAGATTTAGGCGCGTAGACGAGGCCAAGTGAGGATATACTTCTCGCATTCCGGTTGTAGAGGGAAAGACGACCAGGTCGAGGTCAGAAGCTCCTAATTTAGGAATAGCGTGAATGAGGCTTGGCGACTGCCCCTCCATCAACTTTCACCACGAGCGAGGCTTGCATTGCAGCCCATCGCCCATTCATGCATCTGCAGATCTATTGAGAAAGCTCAAAACCGCCGCCTGTGAAAGTCATACAACCACAGCTCCATCTAACTTCTCGGCAACAGTATCTTCTTGCTTCTGCGTCTCCGAGTCACCACCACTTCCTTTGTCCTATCCTCCCGCTGCGACATCCCGCCTGGCGAGTTCAAGTAGTTCCTCCCCGATTTACAAATTGCGCCAAACACAACCACACAGACACCGACCCAAGTTACAGTTCATCTGCAAGCATAGTCGCTGTTGTTTCCGTTCTAACCACCGCTCTTCATCTGCCCCTTAAACGACCCCGCCGTGAGCAAAAATGGCGCTCCCCAAACGCATCATCAAGGAGACTGAGAGGTTGATGGCAGAGCCGTAAGCTTTAGTGTTCTTTGTATGGTGATTACAAGTAGGTTTACCATGTGTCTAGTGTCCCAGGTATTAGCGCAGTCCCCCATGAGGATAATCTGAGATACTTCGATGTCTCGATACATGGACCAACCCAGTCTCCCTACGAAGGTTAGTGGCACACAGAGGGAACTCCTTTCTATCCAAGAGTTCGCAGAGTTCTGATAGCGGTATTTTAGGCGGAGTGTTCAAGTTGGAGCTCTTTCTCCCAGACGATTACCCCATGACACCACCCAAGATTCGATTCTTGACCAAAATCTACCACCCAAATATCGACAAGCTCGGGCGTATTTGTCTGGATGTGCTCAAGAGTAAGTTATAGCCCCACAAGCACAGGAGAAACACTATTGATACTCATTTACAGGTAACTGGTCTCCGGCACTTCAGATTCGAACAATTCTCTTATCCATTCAAGCTCTCCTCGGTGCCCCAAACCCAGACGATCCTTTGGCACCGGAAGTAGCCAAGAGATGGAAGGAGGACGAACAAGCCGCCATTGCCACAGCAAAGGAATGGACAAAGACACATGCGATGGTCTAGAGGCTTTTTTTACGATTGACGACACCAAGCGAGAATGGGCATGCATTATACGAGAAATGATGAGAATCCACTGGGATCAATGGCTGTTATGAGGTGGATGATACGCACCGGTTTTTACAATGCGTGATGTTCCTTTTTGGCGAGGGGGCGACAAGTGTTCCAGGTAGAGGATGGCATGGGAGGCAGCCATTAGGAATTATAAACAAACTTTTCCAAATTCCATCTGTCTAACGAAACCATGTGTCGGCATAAATTCAACTCGCTAATGTAATACTAGATCAAAATTGAGCATAAAACATGTTTGTATGCAGTTGGCGCAGATTAAGTACCTTTGTATTGCCGGCAAATGCCAGATTTCTGTGCAAAGAGGGTACCGATTGGCAGCTCTAAACGCTGTACCATGACAAAGTTCTGCGATCAACCACGGACGCATTTGCTCTAGAGATTGATTTTGGGAGGTCATGTGATCCGCCTTGATCGCGATAGATATTGAGTCACGCCGGGGAGACTCCGATGACTACAATCAACATCGAAGGACATAAAAGCTCTCTTTTTCTCGTTTCTAATTCATTTGGTCAATATCTCTATTGATTTTCTATCTGTACTAAGACTTTAGGTCGACCCTCTTCCTCTACCACATTGCAAGACTCAATCACTTATGCATTCTTCCACGATGGAATCGCAACTCTCTCAGATGCACATCGGCAGCGAGGAGGGCGAAGACTTCGAGATCATTGATGTACCTTCTGCCGTCGAAACCGACAAGAGTGGTGCTTCAGAATTTCAAAGTACATTTCCACAACTCGCAGCCATGATGCTGAAGCAAGGAAATACCGCAACAGGGCCAGTATTCCATTCTTTATCCAACAATCAAGAGCGTGAAAAACTCTGGACACTCTTCAAATCTAAGCTCTCGGCACAAGGGCAGGGAGACATGAATTGTCGGGCTTGCGAGAACTTTGTGAGACAATATGGCGATCTGTGTTGTGTGGCGGACAACGGCGACCTGGTTCCACTATCGTGGTCTCTTGATATGGACAAAGTCCCAGCTGCTTACAAGGAGTCTGTTCAGTGTATTTCAGACACATTCAAAGGGAAAGATGTTGGAGAAGAACTGGTACTTGAACACAATCATTCAAAGACTCTTGGTCTTCCAGTAACAGGGAAATGGACACACATGTCAATCGTTCTCGAAAATGCAAGCTTGGCCAGTAAGATTGACGCTTTGAATGCTCAAGATACAACTACTACATACTCCATGCTGGAACGTACTCTGAGCGATAACTCTGACAAAGTCATTCAAAAAGTTCATCACCTCATTCACGACGGCCAACTTCCACATGCTACAGCCCACAATGCTACAATCACATTCCTGAAGGACACAGCTGCTAAACTCAAAGATGTTAAGCATCCTGTCAAGCGCAAGAACTTGATCACCCGGTACTCCAGAGAAGCTTTCGTCGGATGTTTGTCTTCTCTTCGAGCTGGCATGGTCTGGCTCTCCTGCTCGAAAGCGTTGCGTCAGGCGCCACTTTCAAAGAAACGGAAAGAGTATGGAGTTCCAAGGCCGATCCAATACATTATCTACGACCTACGGCTCCTCCCACTGTTGGTAACGTTGAATCGGCGGAAAAGAGTACCTTGCCAAGCTAGGATACACATCATCTGATCTTGAGCGCGTGTATCTCACTCTGGACCAAGTTCCTCGAGCAAGCTGTAATGTGGTCTCCAACTCCAGATGAAAAGGAGCACAAGTTAAAAGCAGCATCAGCATCAGCACCTAAACTTTTCGGCTCTTTGCTCTCCCCGAAAGATCAAACAAAGACGATAAAGTCATATCAGCCCTCGCTCAAGCTCCAGCCAAGGATTGTACTTTCCGACACTTCGCCACGAAGGTCCTTCCCTACCGCCAAAAGCCTATTGGTTTTTGTTGATAATATGATTCAACCTTACTTCTTCACTACCGGTAAAGAAGGCGCAGAAACCAATAATGTCCTTCCACCAAGACCGGAGGACACACAGCAAGTTGGTACACCTGGACTTCCGACAGACGATCGAGCTATGCAAACCTCAAAGCCAAATGGACTCCAGTAACCTCAATTATCACATTCCCGCACATGTTCGATCACTTCGAAAAAGCAACTGACGTGTTCAAACCCGGAGAAAGTCGGAGCCTTCAAACACAAGCGTCACGGTGTTCGACTTCTGTTCTGTTTGGAAGGAGTGAAGGATCAAGGTATCAATGGGCTTGCTTTGTTCCCAAGTATGATGAAGAGAGAATTGCATTCTGTGAGGAGTACGGTGGAGGCATTCAGCAACAAGGGAGAGATTGAACATCCTTCGGAGGGTGCAGTTGCGGGTGGCTTGGCGGTGGTGGAGGATAGGAGCAAGCCTCTGGTTGTGGGCGTTGTGACGAAGGAAGGACAGATTTCAAAGTATCAGATTACTCTGCTGGATTAGGTGGTTGTGTGGTCAGCTTTCGACTTCTTTTTTGTTTCATTATTTCTGGTTCTTAGAGCGAGCATGTGTGTACAGCGACGAAATAGACTCTTCCTTCCAGGAGCTTTCAGTCGTTAGTATGAAACACAGTCTTAACAACAAACAAAGCCTTACAAAAATAACTTTATGGCTTCAAATATGAGCTTAGTTCGCATCACAGAGATAAAAAGCGTTGTGCAGTATGGTAGGCACTTGAAGGTTGCAAAAATCTTGATGCCAGAAAGGAAGATATTCACGTAATGGTATGACTATGATCTTGCAAGACGTTGCGCCAAATCATACAGTACATATATAACTGCTGAAGACAAATAATAGTAGATCTCTTCGGTTCTTCCAAGGTTAGCTACTCTCAAGGTTGGAGTTTCGATTTGACAACGACCTAGTCTCCACGCGTGTAGATCTTGGCAGTACAACAGCATCTCTATCTACCTCTTCTTCTTCCCTCCTGATCCCTGTTTCCTTCAAGCACACACCAGCGTCTGTGATTTTCATCAATCCATAAGATTCCTTCGCAAGCCGGTGCTCCTTTTCTGCTTCCTCGACTTTGTTAACTTCATTGATAGATGTTTCCTTATATGAAGATGGCTGGGCTGGAGGAGGGTTGCTGGCTCATGTTGCACACACCATCTTCGCAGCCTTGCGTTGAGAAGCCTTGAGCTTGTCGGTTTCCCTGCTCTCGTTTCTATTTTCTCGCTTCACTCTTTGTCTTTCCGCCCTTTTCGTTTCTATTCCCCCGTGCATTTACAGTACATTTCTCTCCCAAGTCCTAGGGAGAAGCAGTAGATGGGCTTCTCCTTCCGCTTTCCAGCTTGTTGTTTCTCTTTCCTGACGTCGCTGTCTGCCCTTTTCTCTCATCTTTCGTGGCCACGAAAACATGAGCGACCAATTCGATTTTGCTTAGAACGTCCCCCGACTTCTTTGAATGGCTTGGGGACGATCGAGTGGATGCGACAGCCCGTTGAGACCCGAATGGCAAGTTTGAAAAAAAATACTGAAATGCTCAAAGAAAGGGGGCGTTGGAAGCAGAAGTGTCAATGACGGATACTACTAGCGCACATTCCGATATCACCAGTCCTGATGCTGCGCCTCGGTCGTCGCCAAGCTCGGACTTCCTGGAGGATTCTGTTCATTCTGCGCACATCTTTGACCCAATCCAACTTCAGGCAAAGTTCCCTGGCGAGTTGAACGAAGGCAATGGGCAATTCTCAGCATCGCCTTCAAAATAAGTCCTCCATTTTGGGATTTACCAACCTCTAATCATATGTTAGATACAAACCAAGGGTTTCTTATCTCAAAGAAATTGCGCCACTTGTGCACTGTCCTCTTGCATCTCACTCAGCAATTGGCAAACTTCCAGAATTCGTCTTTGGACTGCACCAAAAACATCGAACCACGACATCCTCACCCAAGTTGCACACATGATGGCTGCAACGAAACGTTTTTCAAACACAAAAATGTATTGCAACACCTCTCAAAAGTTCCGTCATAAGTCCTTTTGGTGTTGAGTTCCGAGCTGCAATGCTCGTCTCGCTTGCCACGGTCCAACACTTTAACATCACTTTAAACATTATCATTCTAAGGTGAATGTTACCTGTGCTTAATGCGGCGTCGAATTTAAAACAGCAAAACTACCAGACAGACACGCTCTAC
>JBAMDN010001007.1:0-19495 GCA_037074945.1 Tetracladium marchalianum
TGAAATGGAGTGTCATGGTGGGAAGGGAAGGGATGTGTCGCATCTGGAGTTCTAGTGCTTTTAGGGAGGAAGAATGGTGGTGTTAGTGACGGAATGGGGTTTTCTTCGGCAATTGGAGTTTCGCCGAGCTTAATGAACGTCTCCTACTTTAACAACTAACCAACTCGACGATAGCTTCCTCTATCTAAAATAGTTCGGACGAATGAGATAGATCAATGGATCATTAAATTGATCTTAAAGACCTAAACTTGCATACATCCCCTTTTGGTCAGATTGCATGTTTCTGTTCGTCCGTTGACTTTCTCTCCAGAGAAAAAGTCTGCCAGTCTCTGAACTTTTGGCTTTCCCTTATCTTTTTGTGATTCGCGAGTACTAAATGCTGGATGAATTTCGATCCTCTAACCTAAGTTCTACGACCTCCATCCCGCTCTGCTCAATCTTCAATTATCTTACAACCAAATCCAGCTCAATCCTAACCTCAAAACCTCCTCTTGCCTTCTAATTACCTATTTCTTCCCCGCCTTTATCCTCCCCTTCTCCCCCACAACCACACCCACATCACCCTCGTCCCCCTTTACTCCCCTCTCCCCACCATCATCAACACCCCCAACATCCCCAACCACCATCCCAAATGACAATTCACCACAAAAAACACAACACCGGTACCACAGCCCCGGCACAAAAGTGCTCTTTCCCAAAAACTCAAGGTTGAAAGCTTGCTGTAACCATACTGCTTGCGTTGCAACCCAGAGGATGGCGGTGGTGATGCCGAGTTTTGGGTTGCGTAGTAGGCGTGAGGAGGGTAGGTAGAGGGGCGTGAAAATTAGGTACCATATGAATAGACTGTATTCTGTTTAGTTGTTTGTGGGAGGAGGAGGAGGAGGAGGAAGGGTGATGGGGAAGAGAGATTGAGGAGGAGGTGTGGAGATTGATAAGACATACCTGAGATGTACAAACTTTGTTAAGAGTCACAAATGCGAATGTTTGCGCGACACTGGTCCGAGGGATATCTTTTTGGCTAAGAGTAAAGGCAAAGCGATGGCAGAGAGGAAGATCTGTGGGATAAACGCTAGGGACTCGAAGTTCCATGCTGTTGCGGACGATGACGATGATGATGATGAAGAGAGGTAGAGAAGGGTGTTGTAGGGGGAGAAGTTATGGCGGTGGTCAATTCGCGTGACGTGATGGAGGTATGTTTGTTGGAGGAAGGGTATGCCATATCTATTTGTCCGTCAGCTGTTTTTCGTTTTCTTTTGAGTCATAGATTTTATGATATTCTGTGAGATATATGAGAGAGGGAGGAAGATAGAAGAGACATACAAAGAATACATAACCAAATTCAACCCCATAAAAACACCCAAACTAATCCCTCCAAACCTCACTCTCTCCATATTACAAAACCTCCTCACCCATGTCCCCCCTTTCCTCTTCTCCAAGCCAAGATTTTTCTCATCCATCCACCACACAATACTAGTCGCATAAATAAACGGATAAATCTTAAAATGTACACTCAATCCCAACAGTACGGCTGCCAGCACCACTTTCTTTCTCGTAATAGCCCAAAGCAACGCAATCACCATGACAGCTAACAATCCCTCTGAACTTCCCCGCGTGGAAATGGTAGCGCACCAATGGGAATTCCAATAGCCAAATCGAAGCGAATTTTAATGCGCGCGACATGGGCATTTTTGGAGGGCCATTGGTTAAGAGGAGGATAACGAGGTACCCCGCTACGAGATCGCGAAGTGCGAAGAGGAGTTTTCCAAAGGAAAATAAGGAGGTTGTGGGGAGGAGAAGCCATGCGAGGAGGGGGTGCGTACCGGGACGCTTCGCGCGCGTAGGGCGATTGAGAGTGTGAGATGAAGCGTGAGGCGTCGGTGAAGACGTAGTAGTCTATGTCTGTGATTTTAGGGGGTGTAGGCATCTTGGTAAAGACCCCAGAGGAATAGTACGAGGCGGAGGAGAGTGGCGAGGCTGAAGATGATGAGGGGGAGGAGAAGAGGGTTGTTGGGAGTGGCATTTTGTGGTGGTAAATTTTCAAGGGGATGTTGACATTCTGGTATTGGGAGAGTGAGTGGGAGGGTTGAAGCTAATTGACGGCCTATTAGAGGCGAAAGAGGCGATTCTCTGAAATTGAAAGTTTACCTTTCTTTTGTCTTTTTTGAATTCAAGTTTGTTGTTTCTCTTTGAGTTTATATTGTTGATACATCTCCCTCAAGTCAAGCTGCACTGTGGCTGAAATAAACTCCCACTCCGCCAAGCCATCTCACAACTCCACTCCACAACCCCCCAGTCAAGTCACAAATTCCAGGTATCAAATCGACCATGTCTTCATCCACCTCGCTCCCTCTTCACGCCTTACCACCTCCTCAAAACCCAATTTCCGCCAAAGAAGCAGTCGATATGTCAGGCACGAAGCGATCTCACGATGGCGTAGAGAAGAGAGAGAAGGAAGCCACCGAGACGGTCTCGCCTTTCATGCCGATGTTTGAGGTTTTTCAGAAAGAGTTGGATGAGCATCATGATAGGAGAGAACGCATCATTAAGGCTTCGAGAGATATCACGGCTGCTAGTAAGAAGATGTATGTCCTCGTACTTCTAACACGATGAATTTCGCTAATTAGTTTTTTGGTTTGCACAGAATCTTCGCCCTTCAAAGGTATGTGATCACGTGTTTGTTTATTGCTCTTGCTTTTGAGGAGATGCCATATCATTTTGTATCAGGTAGATTGATTGGAGTCGAAATACTGCTTCAATTGATTTCCCTGATCTAGATTTTTGCTGGCTTCACTCAGATTTGATACTCTCCTTGTCTTCTTCAACTCCCACCTCCAAGACCACAGGCTAACCCACCTCCCCCACAGAGTCCGCACCCTCAACAAGCCCATCCCTTCCAAAATTCACAGCAGCACCATCCCACACTCTATCACAACCAGTAAATCATTCAACCTCATCGTCCCCGACCTGACCGGCCTCAGCACCTGGCGCTACCAACGCCAAATTTCCGGCGGCATCCAAGAATACATGGAAGCCATCTCCTTCCAACACTACCTCACTACACAACGACTCATCACACTCTCCGAAGCCTCCTCTTCCCTCCCCCTAGGTATTGAATTGACTGGTGATGATTACGTCCTTGGTATTTTTGATTTGGTCGGGAGTTGATGAGATTTGCTATTACTGCTATGGCTACTGAGGGTGTTTTGCCGGGTGGTGATGAGGTTGCGAGTGGTAGCGAGGGTGGTGCTGGTGGTATTGAAGGTGGGAAGAGAGATATTCTGATGGATATGAGGACGCTGAGATCCGCGTTTCAGTCGTTGGATACGAGTAGCTGTGGGGGAACGGGTTTGGGAAAGGATGTAGAGAAGAAGATGGAGGTTATGAGGACTTGTGTGGAGAAGGTTGAGACGGCGGTTTATGGGATGATTATTAGGGGGAGGGAGAGGCCGGAAGGGGTGGGTGCCTGAGCTTGGTGGTGGTGGTGAGAGGAGTGAGGTGTACTGAGGTAAGAGAACAGACATTGCTAAGTCAGGGATGATATCTGGTGGGAGAGTTGGCTGTACAACTATGACTTTGACCGTTGGCACAAATGTCGAAAAGGCAGAGCCAGAGCTGTGGAAAAGGCAGAAGCTATTAATGGAGTGCTCTCACCAGTTAAACAAATGCAACCAAGATTTTTATCAACACCAAGACTGTTCGGCCGTCCTCCAAGGGGCATTTCATATTACTGATGGTAAAATCAATCACACCAAATGCAAAGGAACGTTCTTTTGGAAGATAAATGAAAGTATCAGATTTAATATGTGTGCAGGAGAAGTCTATTAAGAGATCCTCTATCCTTCAAGTTTCCCAAACGCCATCGCTGTGAAGCAATCCCCGTATGTATAATCTAAACTCTCCTCCAAATTGCAATGTCTAGTACCAGTACCATGCATATATGTCTCATAAAAATCCCAATCTCAATGAGCGCGTTTATTCCCTATATCCTGTCGTTCTATCATGCCGGTGAGTCTATTTCCTCTAGCCAGCCAAATGAATCTAACGATCCTTAGCAACCTCCTGAGCGGCCTCCTCAATCTCCTCAATCTTTCTTTCCACCCTGACTATTCAAAAAGCTCAAATAGCAATTCCATCCCAAACTGATCACGTTGACTAACAACACTCTGTGATGCAATGGCACGAACTTGAAGTTCACAATCTGGATGAAAGGCCAGACCATCCAGTTCTTGCTCAACGCCTGCCAGTATGTGCTCTCAAGCTTGTCCTTGGGGGAGGAGCCTTCCATGATAGCCATGGAGGAGAGGAAGCAAAAAAGGTTGGTTGATGCAAAGAGTGTTTGGTCAAGACCAACGCGTGCAGCAATCTCGAGGTTTTTGTTGGGGAGGACGACACGGTTTTGCAGGAATTTGAACCATGTTGTTGCGGCAGGGCCGAAGATTGCTGGAAGAGGGTGGTGTTAGTGAGGGGAGATAAAGAAGATAAAGGCACAGAAAGAAAATTTGTGATTCAAGTTGGTTGAAAGGAACTTGTTGAAGTTTAGACATACCTCCTCCATAGAAAGCCATTCGACCTGCGCGTGCGAACTCGTGGTTCTTGAGACCTTTCTTCTCGACCAATTGCTGGGCCATGGGATCACCAGTTGCAAAGAGAACGGCCGTGGTGACGGATTGTGTGAGGAGAGGGCGCGTAGCCAGCTTCATTTGGTACCTGGAATGACGATATGGTTAACATTGCAGTTCAATTAAGCTGTTGAACGAGAGGGGCAGGTTCAATTGGGATAAATATGCATACCAGCGGAACATGTTGGCGGTTGATGTGCTATAGTGATCGTAAGGATGATTTGATATGAAGAAGGAGAGAGGTCGATTATGTCGTTAGAATTTATCGGTAAGGGGAGATTGGGATATAATTTCTTGAAGGTCAGAAGGGCAGTCTGGGGAAAAAGGAAGCAAGTTGGGGGACCTGAGCTGTCGTGTTCAGGGATATTTTCGTTAGCCCGACCGACCTTATTTTCAGCAAAGCTTTGGCACATCTGTGGCTTGACTGCTGCAGGGATTGACAGTGAGACCTATTGACTTCAAGTATCCGTAATATTAACCAGAAGGCGAAGTATAAATAATTTGAACTGAAGATATATACTTTGTGCAAAATAAGTGAATGCCTATTATGTAATGGGGTAATGTTGAGTTGGCTTTACAAAAATCTACTGCATCCTTCCTATGCAGGGCTTCCCAACACCCCCACGATCTCAAATGCTGCCACGGTGTAGATGCAGCTGAGGTTTGGTTTTCCTTCCAAGAGTAACAGATTGGAGCCGAGCCTTTGGTTGATGATCACTAATTCTGGATTCTAAGAACAGGTTTCATATGATTTCAGAATTAATACTTCGTGGAGAGCGGGCACAGGAATAAATGCCACGAAATGCAGGTTACCAAGCTCGGAATTATTCCAAGGAGCGTCGTCGAAACCTCTGAGGTCAAAAATTGGCAACAAAGTGAGACTTACACCCTCAGTAGGATCATGAAACAAATATATTTTATTCTTGTTCTTCAACTTCAACCTTGGGCATTCTCATATTTGCTGGTTCTTGCTGAGTTTTGAACTTCACCCAATGTGGACTCTTTACACGTGACTTTTTGAGCTCGTCGGCGGCTGTTTCCATCCGCTAAGCGCGCGGTTGTTTCCATTTCTTCTTGAACTTTTGGACCGTCGCAAACGCAAAATCTCCCCCCAAATACATATACGACCCCTCATCCCCACCACCACCAGTTCCTTCCTGAAGGATAATCTCATCTCCACTTTATCTTACGACTTTTTGCCTAGCGCAAGGTTGTCCTCAGCTTCCCGAACTTAATACATCGACCGCATCCTCTCGACCGTTAATTTCACCTTCCATCCCCCCAAAGCCTTCTCATTTATTCGACGAACAGGACCCGTCTCTCCCCGGACTGCAAACTACCGTCAATCTACATACAACCAATCCGCTATCATGGCTACCACAGATTCCAATACCCAGGTCGACCTGTCCACCATCCCCATCTCCCCAGTTGGTGGTGATGAGAACAAGAAGCCAGAGGCCGAGCCTGATCAGATCACCGTCTTCCACGACAAGGACAACTTTAACGTCAAGCACCCGCTGGCAAACAAGTGGACTTTGTGGTTCACCAAGCCACCGAGCGGAAAGGTTGGTCGTCTGTTGCGATGTGCCGCTCAATTGCTAACGCTGTTAGGGTGACAACTGGAATGATCTATTGAAGGAGGTTATCACATTCAACTCCGTTGAGGAATTCTGGGGTGTCTATGTAAGCATTCCTCGCACCATCCTCATCCCTCTGTACAACACTGATAAACATACAGAACAATATCGCAGCCACCTCCGAACTCGCCCTCAAATCCGACTACCATCTCTTCAAAGCCGGCGTCCGCCCAGAATGGGAGGATGTCCAAAACAAGCACGGAGGGAAGTGGTCCTACCAATTTAAGGAGAAGCGCAATGTTCCCATTGATGACCTTTGGCTCCACGTCATGCTCTCCGCCATCGGTGAGACCCTTGAAGATGAAGATGATGGAGAAGTCATGGGTGTAGTAGTCAACGTCCGCAAGGGCTTCTTCCGTATCGGCGTCTGGACTCGCACAATCGGCAAGCCAATCCCCAACGGCGGCGACGGAAATAACGCGGGAGGAAAGGGCCGCTCAGCAGATAAGGGAAAGACCATTCTAGAGAACATCGGTCGCAAGTTCAAGGAGGTCTTAAAGCTACCTGATACTGAGCAAGTCGAGTTCTCTGGACACACTGATAGCGCGCACAGTGGTAGCACACGTGCCAAGGCTAAGTTCACTGTCTAAAGAACAGGCGGGTCTTTTGATCGCAAGGATCTTTACTCTGTACCACTGGTCTAGTTTTGCTTGCTCTCGTCACTAGCATTGCGTTGAGTCTCATGGAATGGAAACGGAAAGGGATTAGCATGGGGAAGGGTAAAAGCAAATAGAGGGGTTGGGTGGAGGGAGTGTAGACGGACATGGATATTTGAGTTGGTTGCACAACCGACCAGATGTTCCCCACCTGCGTTGGTTTCTGTCCTTTGTTCTGGGAGATACCTGGAGCGTCGTCTCTCACAAGGTGGTGGCGTTATTCTCATAAATCATAAATGCAGCGTTAGTCTTTTTACGTTTTCCTATGAATATTCTGGTTTCCAAGTCACGACCCTACTGCTTGTGGTCATAGACTAGGTATGTACCGAGGAAATCAAGGATGGAAATACCAAACATAAGGAATAATAAAAGTATCTATGCCTGTTTTCTTGTTTTTGCGATTTGAATTGGTACAGTAGCAGACACGGAACAAATCTGGGCGAGCCTCGCGTGTCGCAATCTCTCATCATCCCAGTGTTCATTCCCGCAGTTATCATTAAAGTCGATAAAGCACTAACCCATGTCTTTCTTACCCCTCCCTTCCCCTTTTTTGTATACAAGGTTCTACATGTTCGGACAAGGCACATCCCCCAAGAACTCCCAAGCTACTTGCTGTTCATACATCGCCTCTTGCTCCTACATAGCAGGCATCCTTTTCGAGCTATCTCACCTCTTCTTATCATCTTCCGGCTCAACAGGGAAATGTTCCTTCACCAATTCCTTCTTATTAACTGCAAACTTGTCAGCAAACGACACAAGAACTCTGCTCCTCCCAAAATCACCACTGCATCAAGTCAAAGTCAAAGTCAAGAGGAAAAAGAAATTAAACTCACTCTTCCCCATAGCGTTCCTCTCAATCCCCTTTACGACCCTCAAAACATGCGGAATCTTGTACCTCGCCAACTTCCCCTGCAGCGCCCTCCTCATACTCAACGGCGTCCACCCTTCCTTTCCATCTACATCCTTAACCCCATCCCTCAAAACAACCAACGCCACAATTTTTTGTCCCCATTTCTCACTCGGCACACCCACCACCGCGGCTTCTTTTACATTAGGTAGACTGAGTAATTCTCGCTCTACTTCTAGTGCAGAGACTTTTTCGCCGCCTGTTTTGATGATGTCTGAGGATTGCCGACCGAGGATTTGGTAGGTTGGCCCTTGTGCCCATTTTTGAGGCAATGCGGTGGATGGGGTGGATAAAGAAGGGGAGGCGGGGAGAGGGGGATGACGAATAGCGATATCACCTGTTTTAAACCATTTCCCTTTTCCGTCGCCACTTTCATCTATGAGGAATTCTTTAGCAGTAGCTTCCAGGATTACGGAAATACTCCTTGAAAATTGTCGGGCCGCGAAGCTGGATTTCGCCGGAATGGGTGTAATCATTGGCCGGGATGGTGGTATTTGTATCAGGGATCCACGACGGATTTCTACGCCAGGAAGGAGGAGGAAAGCCACGTAGCGTTCGAGGAGGATGTTACCAGTTGAGAGATTTGTCCAGGCGCTTTTTGTGGGGGTGGGGAGGGCGGCGGAACCGGAGATGTTGAGGCGGAGGTTTTGGGGCTGGATTGCTTGTAGGTAGGCGATGCGTGTTTTGGGGGTTATTTCTGGAGAGGATGGAGGAACTGCTGAGGAGCATGGTGTAGACTGTGGGGACGGCGGTGAAGAAGGTGATTGGGTTTGAGTTTTGGGGTTTGGTTTGTGAGGGTAGTGGGGTCTCAGTGGGAGAGAAGGGAGGAGGCTCGCGAAGCGCTTGAGGTCTAGGAGATAGCGTCGAAAGGAAAAAGGAATTCGATTGTGCTTCCTGCGAACAGTGGGGCGAGGATAGCGTTGACGGTGCCATGGATGTGATGGAGAGGGAGAACATGGAGGAGGTGATCTTGTCGAGGCGAGTAGTCCCATGCTTGGATGAGGGATCGTGATTGTGCTGTTAGTGCCGCTGTGGGGAGAAGAACGCCTTTCTGTCATTTCATGTTAGCATATATAGTTTTCTCAACTTGAAAAACTTACAGGTCGATTTGTAGTCCCAGAGGTATACAGCATCATCCCTCCATCTCCTTCGACCGGACCTCCCAATACCAGCTTTCTCACTTCTCTACATCCTCCCCAGACTTGACATGCTTCTCTAACTTAACATGCACCGGTCGATTTTCCAACTCCGACTCCAACTCCAACTTCATAACTTGCTCAACTTTGCCTCTAAACTTTGGCGTCGACAAAACCATGCAAGCCCTACTATTATCAAGAACATACTGTATCTCATTCGCAGGAAAAGCCGGCGACAGTGGTAGCGCTACGGAATGTGTACCGAGTATCAAAGAAAGCTAACGTCACTACACAAAGCGGAATGACACCATAAGATTAGCATGATTTCACTACTACAATATCTAGAGGGGAACACAAAGGAGTCTGCGCACCCACATAATCGTACGAATTCTGGATCAAAAATCCAATTCTCTCGCCGTCTAACCGCTTTCCTGTGCATTCTCCAATAAATTCGCCTTTGCGAGCGCAACATCGTGGAGGAGATCTCCGTAGGTGAAGCTTCGCTGTGAGGCGGAGTGGATGACCACTATAGATTTTGGATCGTGGGAGGCGAGGGCTTCAAAGATGGGAAGGCGTGGGAGGGTTGATAGGCCGCGGAATTGAGGGCGGATTACTTTGCTTGCGAGAGGGCGCAACAAGAGGAATTTGGATGATGGATAGGGAGTTCGGACGAGGCGATTGAGTAGCATTTTGAGGGGTTTGGAAGGTCAATTGGCCATCTCCAATCCATCCATTGATTGCAGATGCAATAGCTTTCGTATCGTCTGCGTGGGAGCATAAATACCGGGAATCGAAGTTGGGATGCTGAACTTTCGACGTCCGATCGCCAAGGCGCTCGGTCATTTTTTTTTTGGAAAATCCGGGGAGCTCGTGGTGGAGCGTGGCGCTCAGTGAAATCCACGAAGATTTTGCAGGGAAGGCGAGCAAGCGGGGCAGTTTTCTGTCTGGGAAAAGGCGAACAAGAAAAGCAAAGCAAACACGGCTGTTGCACAACAGTGATGCCACTGCCGACAACCACTAGCCTCAGCACCTCACGACTATTCCTTCCCAAAGTCTCATGATCACTCTGTCCCACCCACATCTGGAGCTCACCGCCACGACCACTACCACTCAGCGGACCTTCTTCAACGAGCACAATCTACAAGATGGCTTCACAACAAACGACTACTACATCCGATAGTGGTAGCGCAGCTCCACCATCTTCACAAACACCCATGGAGGATGTGATGCGTGAAAAGGTACCTTCTCTTCCCTTCAATCAAATCAATCCCCAAGACCTAGTCTCTCACATCGCTAACTTTCCCTCTAGATCACAACCAACCTAACACCAACCTACCTCAAAATCTACAACGACTCTGCACTCCACTCCCATCACCAATCCATGCGCGGCGTCACGAGTAAAGAGACACATTTAGGAGTTGTCGTTACGAGTGCGAAGTTTGAGGGAAAGATGCAAGCCGCACAACATAGGATGGTTTACGCATTGTTGAAGGAGGAGATGGCGAGGAGGAGAATCATGCGTTGCAGTTGAAGACGAGGACGCAGGCTGAGGAGGAGAGGGAGAAGGTTAAGGAGGAGGGTGCTTAATGAATAGGAGTAGAAGGGCGTGGATGGGGTCCTTTGGAAGGGATGCAGGTGGGAATTTGAGGAGTTGTTTTGATAGATAAGATATATTCAGTGCTGTGCTGGGATTTTTATCTTCACTGGGCGTAGATGCTTGATAGACTGTACAACACCTCCAGAAAGGAATGAAATAGACGAAATCGTATTGATGTTTATGTTGATATTTTTACACTATCCTGACATTTTGTTTTCGCCATCCAACTCTTACCCTATATCCAGGCCACTAAATTTGCTTGGAAAATTAGAATTCAACCTCGAATTCTTAGCCCTCAATTTTCTTCTTCAAATTCGGTTTTTGTAACGATTTCATATCCAGGCGTCTTAGTCTTTTTCTCTTGTGCTTCTTTCGGTAGCGCTCCCACTGATAGAGTTTGCCTTGTGAGAACGCACTAAACTTGGTGACCTCGATCCAAGTCTTGCTATACGCTTCACATGGGCCAGAAACAGATTCGTATCTTTTGGACCAACATTTACCAGCCTGATGGGCTCGATGCAGGGATCTCACTTCGTCGCGGCGGCCACTAACTTTTTCTTCTACAACGATAGCCGTGTTGAGCGTCTTACGGCGGCTGGATTTCGGAAAGATGGTGGAGATAATGATTTGCGTCGTTCTCTATGCCGAGCAAATGATAAAGACCGTCTCGAGCGAACTTTCAGTAGGTATGTGTACTGGTACCAAGAGACTCGTTTTAACCTTGGCGATTGGTAAAAAAAAAATTTTTGATAACGCTTTCGTTCAGTTACGTATTGCTAAGGTTAAAACGAGTCTCTTGGGACCCATAGACAGCACCTATGAAAGCTTCCGCTCGAGACGGTCTTTATCATTTGCTCGGCATAGAGAACGACGCAAATCATTATCTCCACCATCTTTCCGAAATCCAAGCCGCCGTAAGACGCTGAACACGGCTATCGTTGTAGAAGAAAAGCTTAAGCGGCCGCCGCGACGAAGTGAGATCCCTGCATCGAGCCCATCAGGCTCGGTAAATGTTGGTCCAAAAGATACGAATCTGTTTCTGGCCCATGTGAAGCGTATAGCAAGACTTGGATCGAGGTCACCAAGTTTAGTGCGTTCTCACAAGGCAAACTCTATCAGTGGGAGCGCTACCGAAAAGAGACAAGAGAAAGACTAAGACGCCTGGATATGAAATCGATCCTATAAAAAACCGAATTTGAAGAAGAAAATTGAGGGCTAGAATTCGAGGTTGAATTCTAATTTTCCAAGCAAATTTAGCGGCCTGGATATAGGGTAAGAGTTGGATGGCGAAAACAAAATGTCAGGATAGTGTAAAAATATCAACATAAACATCAATACGATTTCGTCTATTTCATTCCTTTCTGGAGGTGTTGTACAGTCTATCAAGCATCTACGCCCAGTGAAGAAAAAATCCCAGCACAGCACTGAATATATCTTATCTATCAAAACAACTCCTCAAATTCCACCGCATCCCTTCCAAAGGACCCCATCCACGCCCTTCTACTCCTATTCATTAAGCACCCTCCTCCTTAACCTTCTCCCTCTCCTCCTCAGCCTGCGTCCTCGTCTTCAACTGCAACGCATGAATCCCCTCCTCCCTCGCCATCTCCTCCTTCAACAATGCGTAAACCATCCTATGTCGTGCGGCTTGCATCTTTCCCTCAAACTTCTCACTCGTAATGACAACTCTGAAATGTGTCTCTTTACTCGTGACGCCGCGCATGGATTGGTGATGGGAGTGGAGTGCAGAGTCGTTGTAGATTTTGAGGTAGGTTGGTGTTAGGTTGGTTGTGATCTAGAGGGGAAAGTTAGCGATGTGAGAGACTAGGTCTTGGGGATTGATTTGATTGAAGGGGAAGAGAAGGTACCTTTTCACGCATCACATCCTCCATGGGTGTTTGTGAAGATGGTGGAGCTGCGCTACCACTATCGGATGTAGTAGTCGTTTGTTGTGAAGCCATCTTGTAGATTGTGCTCGTTGAGAAGGTCCGCTGAGTGGTAGTGGTCGTGGTGGTATTGAGAGCGCGGCGGAACAGAAGCATGAATGCAACTTTTTGGGAGGTGAAGAGTGTCTGGTGAACAGCTTAGAACACAGCTATTATCGGTAGTGCAATTACTGTCGTGGTATCTTGCGTTTGTTTGTCTGTCGTGGCTTGTGGTTCGGAAGAAAAAGAAAGATGGCTTGCGCTCGCTGTCGCGGTTTCGGCGATTTCACTCGAGTGACGATGCATGCGATGGTCAGCAGCTTTCCCCGGATTTTCCAAAAAAAAAATGACCGAGCGCCTTGGCGATCGGACGTCGAAAGTTCAGCATCCCAACTTCGATTCCCGGTATTTATGCTCCCACGCAGACGATACGAAAGCTATTGCATCTGCAATCAATGGTATGGATTGGAGATGGCCAATTGACCTTCCAAACCCCTCAAAATGCTACTCAATCGCCTCGTCCGAACTCCCTATCGATCATCCAAATTCCTCTTGTTGCGCCCTCTCGCAAGCAAAGTAATCCGCCCTCAATTCCGCGGCCTATCAACCCTCCCACGCCTTCCCATCTTTGAAGCCCTCGCCTCCCACGATCCAAAATCTATAGTGGTCATCCACTCCGCCTCACAGCGAAGCTTCACCTACGGAGATCTCCTCCACGATGTTGCGCTCGCAAAGGCGAATTTATTGGAGAATGCACAGGGAAAGCGGTTAGACGGCGAGAGAATTGGATTTTTGATCGAGAATTCGTACGATTATGTGGGTGCGCAGACTCCTTTGTGTTCCCCTCTAGATATTGTAGTAGTGAAATCATGCTAATCTTATGGTGTCATTCCGCTTTGTGTAGTGACGTTACTTTCGATACTGAGTACACATTCCGTAGCGCTACCACTGTCGCCGGCTTTTCCTGCGAATGAGATACAGTATGTTCTTGATAATAGTAGGGCTTGCATGGTTTTGTCGACGCCAAAGTTTAGAGGCAAAGTTGAGCAAGTTATGAAGTTGGAGTTGGAGTCGGAGTTGGAAAATCGACCGGTGCATGTTAAGTTAGAGAAGCATGTCAAGTCTGGGGAGGATGTAAGCGAGAAAGTGGTATTGGGAGGTCCGGTTGAAGGAGATGGAGGGATGATGCTGTATACCTCTGGGACTACAAATCGACCTGTAAGTTTTTCAAGTTGAGAAAACTATATATGCTAACATGAAATGACAGAAAGGCGTTCTTCTCCCCACAGCGGCACTAACAGCACAATCACGATCCCTCATCCAAGCATGGGACTACTCGCCACAAGATCACCTCCTCCATGTTCTCCCTCTCCATCACATCCATGGCACCGTCAACGCTATCCTCGCCCCACTGTTCGCAGGAAGCACAATCGAATTCCTTTTTCCTTTCGACGCTATCTCGGTATGGAAGCGCTTCGCTGAGCCCTTCCTCCCTCCCACCTCAGACTCCACTACCCTCACAAACCAAACCCCAAAACTAAAACCAATCACCTTCTTCACCGCCGTCCCCACAGTCTACACCATGCTCCTCAGCAGTTCCTCCAATTCCTCTCCAGAAATAACCCCCAAAACACGCATCGCCTACCTACAAGCAATCCAGCCCCAAAACCTCCGCCTCAACATCTCCGGTTCCGCCGCCCTCCCCACCCCCACAAAAAGCGCCTGGACAAATCTCTCAACTGGTAACATCCTCCTCGAACGCTACGGCATGACCGAAATCGGCATGGCACTCTCCTGCGGTCTCGATCCTTCTACCCGCGTTGACGGGAGCGTAGGCTTTCCCCTCCCTGGCGTAGAAATCCGTCTCGTGGATCCCGATACAAATACCACCATCCCGGCCAATGATTACACCCATTCCGGCGAAATCCAGCTTCGCGGCCCGACAATTTTCAAGGAGTATTTCCGTAATCCGGAAGCTACTGCTAAAGAATTCCTCATAGATGAAAGTGGCGACGGAAAAGGGAAATGGTTTAAAACAGGTGATATCGCTATTCGTCATCCCCCTCTCCCTGCCTCCCCTTCTTTATCCACCCCATCCACCGCATTGCCTCAAAAATGGGCACAAGGGCCAACCTACCAAATCCTCGGTCGGCAATCCTCAGACATCATCAAAACAGGCGGCGAAAAAGTCTCTGCACTAGAAGTAGAGCGAGAATTACTCAGTCTACCTAATGTAAAAGAAGCCGCGGTGGTGGGTGTGCCGAGTGAGAAATGGGGACAAAAAATTGTGGCGTTGGTTGTTTTGAGGGATGGGGTTAAGGATGTAGATGGAAAGGAAGGGTGGACGCCGTTGAGTATGAGGAGGGCGCTGCAGGGGAAGTTGGCGAGGTACAAGATTCCGCATGTTTTGAGGGTCGTAAAGGGGATTGAGAGGAACGCTATGGGGAAGAGTGAGTTTAATTTCTTTTTCCTCTTGACTTTGACTTTGACTTGATGCAGTGGTGATTTTGGGAGGAGCAGAGTTCTTGTGTCGTTTGCTGACAAGTTTGCAGTTAATAAGAAGGAATTGGTGAAGGAACATTTCCCTGTTGAGCCGGAAGATGATAAGAAGAGGTGAGATAGCTCGAAAAGGATGCCTGCTATGTAGGAGCAAGAGGCGATGTATGAACAGCAAGTAGCTTGGGAGTTCTTGGGGGATGTGCCTTGTCCGAACATGTAGAACCTTGTATACAAAAAAGGGGGAAGGGAGGGGTAAGAAAGACATGGGTTAGTGCTTTATCGACTTTAATGATAACTGCGGGAATGAACACTGGGATGATGAGAGATTGCGACACGCGAGGCTCGCCCAGATTTGTTCCGTGTCTGCTACTGTACCAATTCAAATCGCAAAAACAAGAAAACAGGCATAGATACTTTTATTATTCCTTATGTTTGGTATTTCCATCCTTGATTTCCTCGGTACATACCTAGTCTATGACCACAAGCAGTAGGGTCGTGACTTGGAAACCAGAATATTCATAGGAAAACGTAAAAAGACTAACGCTGCATTTATGATTTATGAGAATAACGCCACCACCTTGTGAGAGACGACGCTCCAGGTATCTCCCAGAACAAAGGACAGAAACCAACGCAGGTGGGGAACATCTGGTCGGTTGTGCAACCAACTCAAATATCCATGTCCGTCTACACTCCCTCCACCCAACCCCTCTATTTGCTTTTACCCTTCCCCATGCTAATCCCTTTCCGTTTCCATTCCATGAGACTCAACGCAATGCTAGTGACGAGAGCAAGCAAAACTAGACCAGTGGTACAGAGTAAAGATCCTTGCGATCAAAAGACCCGCCTGTTCTTTAGACAGTGAACTTAGCCTTGGCACGTGTGCTACCACTGTGCGCGCTATCAGTGTGTCCAGAGAACTCGACTTGCTCAGTATCAGGTAGCTTTAAGACCTCCTTGAACTTGCGACCGATGTTCTCTAGAATGGTCTTTCCCTTATCTGCTGAGCGGCCCTTTCCTCCCGCGTTATTTCCGTCGCCGCCGTTGGGGATTGGCTTGCCGATTGTGCGAGTCCAGACGCCGATACGGAAGAAGCCCTTGCGGACGTTGACTACTACACCCATGACTTCTCCATCATCTTCATCTTCAAGGGTCTCACCGATGGCGGAGAGCATGACGTGGAGCCAAAGGTCATCAATGGGAACATTGCGCTTCTCCTTAAATTGGTAGGACCACTTCCCTCCGTGCTTGTTTTGGACATCCTCCCATTCTGGGCGGACGCCGGCTTTGAAGAGATGGTAGTCGGATTTGAGGGCGAGTTCGGAGGTGGCTGCGATATTGTTCTGTATGTTTATCAGTGTTGTACAGAGGGATGAGGATGGTGCGAGGAATGCTTACATAGACACCCCAGAATTCCTCAACGGAGTTGAATGTGATAACCTCCTTCAATAGATCATTCCAGTTGTCACCCTAACAGCGTTAGCAATTGAGCGGCACATCGCAACAGACGACCAACCTTTCCGCTCGGTGGCTTGGTGAACCACAAAGTCCACTTGTTTGCCAGCGGGTGCTTGACGTTAAAGTTGTCCTTGTCGTGGAAGACGGTGATCTGATCAGGCTCGGCCTCTGGCTTCTTGTTCTCATCACCACCAACTGGGGAGATGGGGATGGTGGACAGGTCGACCTGGGTATTGGAATCTGTGGTAGCCATGATAGCGGATTGGTTGTATGTAGATTGACGGTAGTTTGCAGTCCGGGGAGGAGACGGGATCTTCATGTTTCGTCGAATAAATGAGAAGGCTTTGGGGGGATGGAAGGTGAAATTAACGGTCGAGAGGATGCGGTCGATGTATTAAGTTCGGGAAGCTGAGGACAACCTTGCGCTAGGCAAGAAGTCGTAAGAGAAAGCGGAGATGAGATTATCCTTCAGGAAGGAACTGGTGGTGGTGGGGATGAGGGGTCGTATATGTATTTGGGGGGAGATTTTGCGTTTGCGACGGTCCAAAAGTTCAAGAAGAAATGGAAACAACCGCGCGCTTAGCGGATGGAAACAGCCGCCGACGAGCTCAAAAAGTCAACGCGTAAAGAGTCCACATTGGGTGAAGTTCAGAAACTCAGCAAGAACCAGCAAATATGAGAATGCCCAAGGTTGAAGTTGAAGAACAAGAATAAAATATATTTGTTTCATGATCCTACTGAGGGTGTAAGTCTCACTTTTGTTGCCAATTTTTGACCTCAGAGGTTTCGACGACGCTCCTTGGAATAATTCCGAGCTTGGTAACCTGCATTTCGTGGCATTTATTCCTGTGCCCGCTCTCCACGAAGTATTAATTCTGAAATCATATGAAACCTGTTCTTAGAATCCAGAATTAGTGATCATCAACCAAAGGCTCGGCTCCAATCTGTTACTCTTGGAAGGAAAACCAAACCTCAGCTGCATCTACACCGTGGCAGCATTTGAGATCGTGGGGGTGTTGGGAAGCCCTGCATAGGAAGGATGCAGTAGATTTTTGTAAAGCCAACTCAACATTACCCCATTACATAATAGGCATTCACTTATTTTGCACAAAGTATATATCTTCAGTTCAAATTATTTATACTTCGCCTTCTGGTTAATATTACGGATACTTGAAGTCAATAGGTCTCACTGTCAATCCCTGCAGCAGTCAAGCCACAGATGTGCCAAAGCTTTGCTGAAAATAAGGTCGGTCGGGCTAACGAAAATATCCCTGAACACGACAGCTGAGGTCCCCCAACTTGCTTCCTTTTTCCCCCAGACTGCCTCTCTGACCTTCAAGAAATTATATCCCAATCTCCCCTTACCGATAAATTCTAACGACATAATCGACCTCTCTCCTTCTTCATATCAAATCATCCTTACGATCACTATAGCACATCAACCGCCAACATGTTCCGCTGGTATGCATATTTATCCCAATTGAACCTGCCCCTCTCGTTCAACAGCTGAATTGAACTGCAATGTCAACCATATCGTCATTCCAGGTACCAAATCAGAAGCTGGCTACGCGCCCTCTCCTCACACAATCCGTCACCACGGCCTGTTCTCTTTGCAACTGGTGATACCATGGCCCAGCAATTGGTCGGAGAAGAAAGGTCTCAAGAACGACGAGTCGCACGCACAGGTGCGAATGGCTTTCTATGGAGGAGGTATGTCTAAACTTCAACAAGTTCCTTTCAACCAACTTGAATCACAAATTTTCTTTCTGTGCCTTTATCTTCTTTATCTCCCCCTCACTAACACCACCCTCTTCCAGCAATCTTCGGCCCTGCCGCAACAACATGGTTCAAATTCCTGCAAAACCGTGTCGTCCTCCCCAACAAAAACCTCGAGATTGCTGCACGCGTTGGTCTTGACCAAACACTCTTTGCATCAACCAACCTTTTTTGCTTCCTCTCCTCCATGGCTATCATGGAAGGCTCCTCCCCCAAGGACAAGCTTGAGAGCACATACTGGCAGGCGTTGAGCAAGAACTGGATGGTCTGGCCTTTCATCCAGATTGTGAACTTCAAGTTCGTGCCATTGCATCACAGAGTGTTGTTAGTCAACGTGATCAGTTTGGGATGGAATTGCTATTTGAGCTTTTTGAATAGTCAGGGTGGAAAGAGAAGTTGAGGAGATTGAGGAGGCCGCTCAGGAGGTTGCTGAGGATCGTTAGATTCATTTGGCTGGCTAGAGGAGATAGACTTCACCGGCATGATAGAACGACAGGATATCAGGGAATAAACGCGCTCATTCGAGATTGGGATTTTTATGAGACATATATGCATGGTACTGGTACTAGACATTGCAATTTGGAGGAGAGTTTAGATTATCATTGGGGATTGCTTCACAGCAATAGCATTCGGAAACTTGAAGGATAGAGGATCTCTTAATAGACTTCTCCTGCACACATATTAAATCTGATACTTTCATTTATCTCCAAAAGAACACTTACCTTGCATTTGGTGTGATTGATTTTACCATCAGTAATATGAAATGCCCCTTGGAGGACGGCCGAACAGTCTTGGTGTTGATAAAAATCTTGGT
The DNA here is from genome assembly GCA_037074945.1 of Tetracladium marchalianum. Taxonomy (NCBI): domain Eukaryota; kingdom Fungi; phylum Ascomycota; class Leotiomycetes; order Helotiales; genus Tetracladium; species Tetracladium marchalianum. The sequence continues at coordinate 19,022 of JBAMDN010001007.1, forward strand.
TGCATTTGTTTAACTGGTGAGAGCACTCCATCGTGCTTGTCCTTTCCACAGCTCTGGCTCTGCCTTTTCGACATTTGTGCCAACGGTCAAAGTCATAGTTGTACAGCCAACTCTCCCACCAGATATCATCCCTGACTTAGCAATGTCTGTTCTCTTACCTCAGTACACCTCACTCCTCTCACCACCACCACCAAGCTCAGGCACCCACCCCTTCGGCCTCTCCCTCCCCCTAATAATCATCCCATAAACCGCCGTCTCAACCTTCTCCACACAAGTCCTCATAACCTCCATCTTCTTCTCTACATCCTTTCCCAAACCCGTTCCCCCACAGCTACTCGTATCCAACGACTGAAACGCGGATCTCAGCGTCCTCATATCCATCAGAATATCTCTCTTCCCACCTTCAATACCACCAGCACCACCCTCGCTACCACTCGCAACCTCATCACCACCCGGCAAAACACCCTCAGTAGC
>JBAMDN010001009.1:0-23386 GCA_037074945.1 Tetracladium marchalianum
GTGTGGTTCCGTCACATTACATCCATATATTCATTGACAATCTATTCTTTTATGTTTTCCCCGGGCAATAGCAATATAAATGCTGTCCAGTTTTATAATCAATACAAGCATGAATTTCTTAAACCCCACAACGCATATAGATCAGAACCTCAGGCTGCTGTACAACATGTGTGTATGTTTCCCACCATCTTTACAAACTCCCTATCCTTCGCTTCCTCGGCGCCCACACCTCATCCTCTTCAATGTCGCCATTCCAATCATCGTCACCAGATTGCTCTTCATCCAGAAAATCCGCTTCGGTGACCTGAAGTTCTGTCGGACGAAGATTGTCAATCCTTACCTCAACAATATCACACATTCCCTGAATAAGTTCTTTTGCATTTCCTTTTCCTTTTCCCTTTCTTATCTTATTCCCAACATCCATGCTTTCAATTTTGGCATTCTCATCTATGGCAGCACGAGGTTCTTCAGCAGCGCCCTCAATACTGCCGTGGAAACCGACGCTGTCTTTCAACCGCAAAAGTTCGCGGGCGGCGCCATTTGCTTTTGGTTTCTTTTCCGTAGTTGAAGACGAGGAATGCTCGGCATCGGATCCGGCTCTAGGTTCAGAGTCATCGTCGCTCTCGGCATATGAAACTCTTTTTGCGTTGCGGCGAGTGCGTCTGCTGGATTGTGATGCAACATCTGTTTCTTGAGAAGTAGAGGCTTCACTGATTCGCTTTCGAGATTTCTTCGCCTTAGCCTCGGGAGAAGCTACCGACTGTTCGCCTGCGCTAGTTTTGGTGATAGAACGAGAAGATTTGCGAATTGGAAGGTGGCTAATAGAGGCTTCAACAGAATCTTCTCCCTCCTTCTCCTTGACAAACCCATAACCAACATAATCAGCTATTTGGAGAGAATCATTTTTATTTACCAACACTTCCAACTTCGCGTCCCGAACTGCAGCTGGTAATATTGTTGTGTTGACTTCGGGAGGATGCCAAGGACGCTTGAAAACTCGTTCCAACGATCCAACCCATTTATCACGGACCGAAGCTCTTTCTCTCCAACCAATGCTCAAAATTGCTTGGATGGACAACTTTCGTAGGTCCGGGAGGCTGCCTGCGCTGTCCAATAAAGACTGGAAGAACATCTCTGCAGCTTCAGTACTCCACTTTCGCATCTGTATAAACTCAATTGTCTGAAGAGTCGACGGCCAAAGAGGAACTTCGCCTGGGAAAAGGAGCTGCTTATACTGCGGCTCAGAGTCATGGTAAGTTGCGTGTATATTAAAATAGAGAAGATTCATGCGTAGAACTTGAAGCTTCGGGCATGCATTTCCAAGAACAGGAAGAAACGACAGACTAAGAGATTGATTGTGATTTAGTGTCAGATGCCGAAGTTGATTGCCGTGAGTCAACAGAAAAGGTCCAAAGTCCTCAGCGACAATCTCCCAGCAATTGATCAACTCTAAGTGTCGTAGATTTTTGGGAAGCATAGGCAGCAGCTTGTGGTTTACAAGAGTTGATGATTCGAAGATCAACTGCTGTAGATTTTTAAGGTTGTCCAACGCTTGAGCCAACAGATTCTCGTGTTTAGGATCCTCTTCATCATTCTTCCTTTGTATGGGAACTTGATAATTGACAAATGCGACCTTGCGCAAGTTTGCAAAGCATGGTTTTAAATGAAGTTCGGGGATCTTGTTGAGTGGCCATGTCTTCCCAGCTAATCTAGATGACCATCTCCAACTCTGTAGCTGGCAAACACTTGTCTTGTCGCCCCGATGGGGATCAGCTGCAGGATCAATATATTCAAGAGCTTCAAAAACAGCCTTGGGGTATGTCCACTTGATATTGACGTCCAGGCTACGGTATGGTGTCATGTCAAATAAGTGGTAGAACTCCAGATCTTTTAGGCGGGGTAGATCCTTGATCAAAGCGTCAAGGTCCAAAACCCCACTGCCTGCGAGAGAATATGCAGCCGTCTGCAGAACCTCAATACGTAGTGTCTCGACCTTCTGCCTATATTTGTATGCCATTCGGTTCGGGTCTGCCTTCAACAGGCCAACCAGCTGATGGGCTTGAGCCATTGGGACCAGTGGAGGAGTTGTGTAGAGAACAGTAAGAGCTGGCTCAGCGAATCCTCGGCAGAGTCTTGCAACATTTACCAGCCATCTACTTGAACTTGAAGATTGGAACTGGTCATCGTATAGTGGATAGGTCGCAAAATGAAACACCTGAACGAGAATATGGTACGGAAGACTCTGCCATTTCGGAATGACGCCGGATAAGATCAAAGGACTCCAGCTTTCGGCAGACAGAGGTGCGCTCAACTTTGGTTTCTTGTTTCGAGGACGATTTTCCAACTTATGCGCGCGTGTTGAGGAAGGACGTTGGCGCTTGGTCGTAGAAGTTTGGGTTTGGGGTTTTGCGACTGGTCCTCGCGAACGAGAAGGGCGTGGAGGTAAATCTATTTCCGATGCGCTATCTTCGGTGGATGAATCGTCTTCAGATTCGATATCGGGATCGGATTCTGCATAACTAATCGTAGGTTTAACTCGAGTTGTGCGCGCTGCTGAAGCTGTCTGTGTTGTTCGAGTTGTGCCTGGTGTGTGGTTTGCTCGAGAAGCTCCCCTTGATGGGCGGTCGCTCGCAGCTGGGGCCATGATGGCAGGAAGTACTGTACACTTAAGACGAAACGGGGGACTGCTGTGTATACATCAAGTCCACAGAAAGTGAGGCGCCGTGGTTTTGTGGGGTTGATGTGAAATCTTTGAGAAATTCTTGAAGTTGTGTCTCGATGCCTCGCATGTTATTCACAAGCTCTGCAACTGATGACGGCAGGAGGGAACATCTGGGGACGAGCTGCAGGGGCAGGGTGGCGTGCATCTATAATGCCAAGACGTCCACAACTAATCTTGGCACCGCAACGTGAGATCCTCCAAAACAATAAAATATACTCTCACCTCACCCTCACGAGACTCACTTCATCCATACTTGACCCTGCCGACCGTTCACTCCTTCAATACTCCTGTCTCTCTCTTTCTCTTTCAAGCGACCTCTCCAACTGTCTTCAAACCACCTTATAGGCGCCCTCTTTGCACTACTATTCACCATTAACGCGTCTCGTTTTACGTGCACCCCTTTCAGGTACCAGCAGCGACATTTGATCTCACAACATCAAACTTGCTAACCGTCGAAAAGCTATCTTGGATTCTCATCGAATATCAGCGCCGAGGTCTGCTGTCTATGTAACTCTCTAAAACCAACAACTCCTGGTCAAATACACCTTCAGATGAGCGGTTATGTGTGCGCTTCACTATAAGGTTGGCGCGCAATGAGAAATGGCGTCGCTCCAAATTTATGAAATTTATAAAATCATAGAGTTACAAGAGGAATACAAACGCCGCCCACCATTTCTCAGGAGAAACATTCGGAAGTCTTTGCACGTTTTGACCATGGCACCGAACTCATCACAGACAAAAATTCGTGAAGATGATTGCGTTGCCAAAGACTGTGAAGAGAGGTCGACGAAGAGGAGGAAACTCGACGGGGCATACTACGAGCCCATTAAATCATTAAATTCTCCGAGCATATCTCCCGCCAACTTCTATGGCTCAAGTCGCCCTCGATTTGGCATGGCTCTTGAGCATCCACGACCTAATTTCCATAAAGCTCTCCGTATCGATGTCTTGAGAATCATCGCCCATGAGAAAAAATCAGAGGATATCGATCTTCGGGATCCAATTGATATCAGATGCAAGATTTTCGTCGCTCTATATCACGCGAATTCCGAAGAACTGGAGGGGGGTATCATCGACAAGAAGCACTATGAAATTGGGGCACGAAAAGTGGCAACGGCGAAAATGACAGTATTCAGGGACGAAGACGGATTGATTAAGAGAGAGATCAGCGTTAAACCCATTATCTTCTCTTCCGCGGAGCTTATGGTAAACAGAAAGAAGAATCTAGAGCTTCAACTAGATTCTCATGGCTACGACATAGTGGACCTTGCAGAGAGATATCGAATTCAAGTCCTTATAAAGCGTGATGGAGGGCATGGTAATTGGCCTACCCTGGAGCCTACCGCTTGGGAAGACATATCCGCAGAGTATGCGGAACAGTTTTATACCGACTTTAGTCTCGATGCAATGATTCCCTTACGATTGAACAGTTTGACCAAATATCGCAAGGGCCAAATTGCGCTGGTGCACAAATCCAAAAAACAAGAGGTGCCATATTCGCTTGAAATCCAACCGAGGTGGTCAAAACCGAGCGCTTTACGTGGAATACTGCCACAACCTCCACCTGGAGCACCTGTGCCTGTTGACTGCCAGGCTCTTCCGACTCCGAATGAAGCAAAAGTCGATTCAGAGCATGTGCCAGCTCACGATATTTGCTCTGAACGATTACGCCGGGCGCGGTCTACAGTTGATACTTATAACTTGAAGGCACTTAGTGCCCAAGCGCAAGGAAAATCGCCGCGAAAGCGAAAAGTTAAAAAGACTAACGAGGACACCGATGTCACTTCGACCGAGGAAACTTCCGCCGTCACGGTGACCTATTCTTTTGAGCGGCCAGATACAGCAGAAAATCTGTCTAACAAGAAGCATATTATCGTACGTGGGTTAAATTGCGTCTTTTGCGATCGAGACCACGTATCTCTCGACGAGCTTAGATTCCATCTAAATCACGACCACGACAATTTCAAGTTTTCCCTTCGCCGACAGATCTCGAGCCGCATATCCTTTTTTGTTGAGGTTATCAAGGGCCAGATTAACTTCGATACAGACTGGCGCATATTGCAATTAGGAAAATGTGCCCGGCCATTTAATCTCACGACGTATCTCAATGGGGATCGTTCGTGGATCAAGGCACGCGAAGGCCCACATCACAATCACTGGCCAGATCACCTTGCTATTGCCCCCCGACCGTCCTCATTTGCACACCCTTCAGTGGAAAGTCCGTCAGATGCTGCAACGAGGAGGGCTTCTGCTGATTCTCATGGTGTGAATTCAAATTCAATAAATTTGAACACTATGGATTTGAATGGGGCAGGCAAGAGCAAACGAAAATTTGTTCTTGTTCCGAGGACGGCCAAACCTCTCTATCATACCATCACAAAGCGAAGGCTACAGCCGGGCGAGGAGCTACCTGATTCGGAGGACGAGAAGGATGAGTCTTGGTTTCAACAGAAGAGGCGAGATATGATTAACGATTTTGAGGACACCGACGTCGATCCAGGCGAAAAGGAGTACCTGAATACGTGGAATCAGTTTGCGTCAAAAACGCACACGATTGACGTCCTTCTTCCAGACACTGTCGATGCGTTTGTCAGGACGCACAAGAACTGGCTTGCGAAGCAGATAAAGTATTTCATCGCTCATATGGCCATTTTCATCCAGCAAGGTGTGGTGAAGGAAAAGTTTGTGGGTGAGTGGAGGCAGGTCATCCAAACGGCGAAGGATGAAGCAGAGATAGAGCCGCCAGAGATTAAGTATCGAGGGATAGCGGATTGTATCTGTCTTGACCATCCACCTCTTCATAATAGGGTGGTTTGCGTAGGAGCTGTAAGTTTCTTTCTCATTCCACAACTTTAGTAGCTAACAGTATTCAGAACTGCCAAGGACGTATGTTCCACAAGGAATGCGCTTTAAAACTACATGTGCCCTCGGCTCCGAGGGGTAAATGGATGTGCGATAAGTGCATCAATGAGGGCGCAGAGAGTGCTTTAGCTTTGTTATAGGGTAGTCATTCTAATAGGCACTGACATCGAAAGGAAGAAGATTTGGGCTTTTAAGTCATCATTAGCGTGGAGTTACGGAGCTTTTTTGCAATTTTACGCAATTTTACGGGGAACTTGGCTCAGCTGGCATAGGAGCAAGTTGACCTCCGTTCTAGAGCTGGCGTGGCATGAATTTCTGCAGACGCCAGAAAATAGGCCTTAATGATGTACATTATGTAGACTAGTAGAATACAATGCATGGCCTTTCAGCTAGAAATCCTGGAATTCAATTGCTTCATTTCAACCAGGGAATCCACGATATGTCTTTGCGATGTTCGCAAGCCCGCAGACATAGGCTTGGCTTAAAGTAGAGGTAGGGTTAGTCGCTCTAGAAAGGAACTACATCAATCATCCATTGCATTACGATTGAGAAAGATGAGAGAAGTTGATTGTGATTCAAAATAATGGGAAGTATATAAATTTTGGAGGCATTTTAACCGTTTTTAAAGCTACAGCGCCCGGGAGGGATTGGCGTGAAGCTAATGCAATGATTCAACGTGTGATGGCAATCCTTAGAAGTACAACTTGATTTATAATCCAATTCTTGTGATTTCATGTCGAATTGAAATTGATTGGGTGTGATGAAGTGAGAGTAAGATTACATCAATACCTTAGTATCGTGTTGTTTGGTCAAGACATCTGCACTTCTCTGCATCTGCTGCCAGTCACTTTTAGCTCGGCACTAGCCACCCAAGCGCCAAGACGATCAGCCTCTCCCGGGTCTGATGTTCCACTTGCGACTTGACTAAATTGGCTTGGACCTTTGATGACCTGAACCTCCAACTCTCCAACTCTCCACACTCACGGCCTACCGCGACAGCGACAACAACAACGACGACAACAACACCACGCCCCAGCTCGCGATCTCCGGACATCACGAGGCCAGCAGACACTATTCACGCCCATTGCACGCGAGGTCCCATTGTCCATGAATCTGTGCGCTTCTTTGGTTGGGGGATTCGACCCTTGATCTCTCGAACAATAGCTTGCTTGCTTGCTTGGTATTCGGCATCGCCAAATCCAACTCACTTTCACCCCAACTTCACTTCACCACAATACCAACCTTTCTCGCTATTCACTAGCGTCGCGCACAAAGATTTCATTCTCGCAGATGCAAATTCTTTCTCCTTTCCCGAACACGCTTTCCCACTCCGTCGTCCAAACTTTTGCGACAACGTCCCGATCCCCAAACTTCCTTGCTCGGCACGCGCGTGCACCTCCCACTCAATCGCGATAACTTCTCAGCAATGGCAGATTTTAAGAAGAGGAAGAGGTCGGACAGCACTTCTCTAGAACCTACAGACAAGCGGATTCAACTAGCGCTAGACAAGTACCTTCCCTCGGTAGGTTTTCCCCTCCCCTCCATCATCCATCTGCCATTCCCTGCTCATACCCTGCTATAGATGCCCCACCTCCTCGAACTCCCCAAACAACAAAAGAACTTCTGCGGAACGTCTCCTTACGAATGGGACATTCCCCTTGATTTCATGTTCAACCGAGTCGAGTGGGAGAACATGCAGTATATGACCTTTGTCAACGTCAACAACCGAGGACTTACCACAACACGAGGCGCTTGGGAGGATGACATGAATGCTTGGGGCGACAATGGAGAGTCTCGTTCACGCAGCAGCTCGGGCACTCCCAATCCTAATGGACCAAAGAAGCCCAAGGTCAAGATGTCATTCAAGGATTACAAGAAGTTCAAGGAGACTGGTGTCAAGCCGCCCTCTCTCCCCACCAGTACCTCTCCCACACCTGAAGTCCAGAGCGCTTCTACTCAATCGCATGGGGTCAATGCGGCATCCTTGAGCTCATCTCTAAATCAAGTTCTCTCTGCGGAAGCCAAAGCAGGCGTAAAGGGTTCTGCGAATGGTTATGCTGCCAGGGATACTGACAAGTTTGTTCCATTTCCACTTGATCGCGCAATGGCAACTAACAACCTTCTAGGGGATTTTCACGACCATCACAAGCTTCCGCTTCTTATGCCCACAATGGTGTTGCCGGCTCATCTTCCCAGGGAAAATCAAGTCGTACGTTTGGCATTTCTGAGCCTTCTGACAAGCGCGCTTCTACCACAGGCAAGGTCAATGATCGAGTTGCTACCAACGGCAATAGCACATCTTCGACTTCAGGTAAACATCTCTCCAATACCAGCTACTCCGGATACAAGGATTCCCCCAGAATAGATGGACGTGTTGAAAACTCCAGACCGAATGGCCCAAACTCCTCTGCACAACAAAAAGGAAAACGCGGCAACAATACTGAAACCTCTGTCTCGCAGGACACCCGAGATTCCACAACAAAGGAACAGCTGCGAGTTGCGACAAATGGCGCTGCAGCGTCAACGGGCTCTTCTCGAAGCAAGGAGTCTTATAAGGACGTCACGAGACAGCCTCCTCTTCAGCATGCTCTTCCTAAGAAGCCTGTAGATACAAATATAGCAAAGAAACCCACCTCGCCTCGTCATTCGCAAAATTCATCCTCATCTCTAAAGCGATCATCACCACCTCCTGAAAATGGATCTTCCGAGAAACGTGCCAAATCGGATCGTCCCAACACTAGCAATCATTCCAGGGCACCGTCCAACTCTACCTCTATCTCTGTTTCCGCTCCTAGAAAACCGAATCCATCAGGCCTTCCAGCTAAACCTAAATTTGCCAGTGATCCTACTTCCAATCCATCTCCTCGTCCAGCTCCTGGTCCTTCTTCCAAACTTGGCAACAAAGACATTGCCAAACACAATTCCTTAAAAGCTGGCAACTCAAAGACCAGTACACCAAAATCAAATACTCCTCGATCCGAGATGACAAGAGAGCTTCCTACGCCTCTATCGCCCCTGCATGACTTTGAGAGCAGTCCCCTCTCAGAACCACCGACTTCCTCGGCCCCCTCAAAGAGCAAGAAAGCCGTCGACAAAGGAAAAGGTCCCTCTAACAGATATACTGGGCGTTCACCATCTCCAATGGAAGAGGCATCATCCAGCACAAGAGCTTCACGTGCACTTCCTCCACTTCTGTCACCGGACCTACCACCACTCATTGAGGAGGCATTGGCACAACTCAAGAAAACGAAGCCTTTCCAAACAGTGGGAGAAAGGTATGAAAATGCTCGTCGAAGCGAGACAAACGGTGTTGCACGTAAGACAGTCAAGGCGAAATCGTCCAAGAAGACAGTACCTGCGCCTGAGCCTAATGAGTTCGATTTTCACGACGATTCCGAGGATGCTGCGGATGGACGTCTTATTGTCAAATTGAAAGTCAAGAAGAATATGCGCACAACTATGAAACGTCTCTTGAACTCTCGGCCTCAACCTGGGCGGGGATTGTCTACTAATTCTTCAAATTCTCGAGCCGCTGCCGTGGACCAAGTCGATGAATCGTCTGGCGAGGAGCCTCCTCTTTCTAAGGTGGTGAGTAAGAAGAAGCGCCCAGCTGATTCTGCCACATCTGAGCCTGCACCCAAACGAGCGAAAGCAGAGATTGCTAAAGGCCCAAGCGCTGCATCAACCTCTAAGATGGCAACCGCTCCTCCACCTGCCAGGAAATCTACTCCTCTTCCGGTTCCTAGAAACGCAACTCCTATTCCAACCGTCAAAACAACAGCGAGCTCACAACCTGCCAAAAATCCAACCCCAGTACCATCGGCTCGTCATGGTTCTCCAGCGCCATCAATTTCAAACAATAAGAACTTGTTGGCTACTCCCAAGAAGGGAGATTCTATGAGAAGTGTTGCTATGCGCAAGGTGGGCTCATCTGAGGGCTTTGCTAGAACCCCGCAACCAAATATGACCAGCACCCCGGCATCCGCCGAGCGTTCAAGAACAAGTGCGCCTTCTGAATCTCGTCCTGAGATTGACAAATTCCGCACTGTTGGCCACAATCAGTACGCTCTTGCCCTCAAGATCAAGCGCAAGATGGATGATATTCTCAAACTCAAAGCAAATCCTCGTCCTGAAATTTCCGAAAAAGACCGCAAACAGGGTCTCGCAACTGGTCTCGAATGCCTAACAGTTTGGATGAACTCATACTTCAATCAAGACCGCGCCACCGGCTTGAGCGGCTCACCTAGAGCCTGGAAATCCTGGAAGGACCTCCTTGGCATCACCAGATTTCTCGAACGCGACAGCGTTGAATTCCCCGTTCTCCATGCACTCGCCTGCCAACTCGGCGCCATCTGCTGCGATCAACTGGAGCGCAGTCTCATGGATCTAAAAGACCCCAATCAACGAATGCAATTCTTCGACACACTGGACAAGAACAACAAGACAAAAAACCATCTGTGGGAGAAGGCAGAGGAGATGAAGGGTGTCTTGGACCCGTTTGGTGGATCACAGATCCTGGGTCCATGGGCGGATATTAAGCAGATCTCGACGTATACGATTGGGATTATTACGGCGTATTCGAGGAAGGAGCAGAGCGGGTGGAAGAAGGATCCGGAGTTTTCGTCGCTTTTGAATTGAGGCGCGATCAGAAACACGGAGATATGATATGATGCACGAAAAAAGGGTACATATGGGAGGTGCCCCATACATGTTTTTTGACACGATATGAAAAAGAGTGAGGGGACTATCTGGAGTTATTTTCTTTCGGAGTGTGTTTCCCCGCGAAATGATACCATGAGGCGTTCTTCCATTTTGGTCCTGGTTTGGGAAGGGGATGATTTGACTCGGGAATGAAACAAAATATCATAGTCCAAAATGGGGTGCTGGACGGAATGGCGTTTCTTCTTCTTTTGTTACTTCTTCTTTCTTCGTTTTGCCTTTGAAGTTATTTTATTTTCATTTATTGATGGGTGGTTGATTCACAGTTTGACATTACGATTGCGACTTTAAATGGAGTGAAAGGGAAGGCAGGCAAGGGATGGGAGAGGGATGGAGAAATGGAGGGAAAAAGAAGATATTTTGGCGCTTTATACCCATGTGTAAGAGAGATGAGAACCAAATGAGAGGAGAATAAAAACGAAATGAATCATGCAAAACGTGCTGTGTTTGTGATGTGAGGAAGAGGGGGGAAGTATTTGTGATCGTAAGCACGAGAAGTTGAAAAAGAAGAAATGAAGGTCGTCTGGTCTGAAAATTGTGTATATATTTAAGTGATGTGTTTGTGGTCGAGTTTTGCATTGAAGCTTTTCAAGATTCAGTTTATCGAATTTGACTTTGGACTAGACTAGGACGGGGGGAAGGGAGGCAAGGACTTGAATGCTATAGTTGAGTGGTATCATTGAATAGTCTATTCGCTCGAATACGGAGTAAGATGAGACGAAGTGATATAGGTAGTGAGAGGATGGCAGTGAGGATTAGAAAAGACATGAACAGGGAGTTAGTGTTTGAGAAAAATTTTAGTATAAATATTACAGTATTACAGTCCTTCATCACATTCACGGTTCTGAGAAACATGGAGAGATACCCTGATGGAGTTAGGTGAGAAAGTCAGTGGATCAGGCCAGAGCTTTTAGGGTTCGTTCGGATTTGGTGTTTGGCCTAAATATAGCTTTTCGTTTGGTGGATTTTGCTTAGTTCATAAGTTTGTGTAATGCTCGAATTGATGGGTGGATTTTTTAGAGAGGGGTACGTAGGTATCGTGTTGTGTTGTGGAAATAGGAGGTAGGACGTATTATGCATGGAACGAGAGTTGTTGTTCTGATTATTGTCGTTGTTACCATTGACATTGTCATCACCCTACTATTATTAACGCAACCATCCATTCTAGGAGTACATGAAGAACATGTCTCGCCAGAAATAAACGTAAGTACCTGTCGCAATCACAAAAAGAGTAATCACGTGACCTTTCCCTGCCGACAGGGTTATATCCACTTCCTCTGCTCACCCAGCTGTGGTATCACGTTTGGTGTGACAACTTTGCATTCACCTATTTGGCTGGATTCATTATAGGAAGATCTAGAACAAATTATAATCAACTTAAGGGAAATCGTCAACTTAAGTCGGTATTATCGCTTGATTCTTCTCTGTGCATCAAGTAGTAATTGTCGTTTTGTTCGTCAATGCTGCTGCTTGGGTTTGTTGACTGTCATCCAACTATCAATTTGTGTAAATTGAATGCCCAGATTTATGCAATATCAACACTTTTTTCTCTTTTCCTGGCAAACTTTTCAGTCTTGAGACTCGTTGCCTTGCTAATTCTCCCAAAAAGAAAAGTCGATCTTAGTAATTGAACTTTTATAAATCTGACAATAGTGTTCTTGTGCACCAGGGGAGGGCAGCAGAAGAGGGGCAGGGCCTCATTTACCTGGGACAAAACGCACTTTCACAAAGCATTCTGCGAGATTCTGTTGCTTTTTCGATGGAGCGTTCTAGACGATGACTCATTCGTATACTTTTTGTTGATTGTGGTACTGCAGGGACAGGGGGAGCATGGCTTAGAAAATGAGAGCAAGCAATTTGTGTAGGAGTGATGAGTGTGATAGTGACCTCAATGAGGAACAAGATGACAGTGATTCATAAATGACAGTAATAATTCTCCAACGAAAATACCGACTGCTACAAACACAAGCTTTTCAGCTCTAATTTACATATATGGGTGTGTCATCACCAAACTATTCCCGACGAAACGCATGACTCTTTAATTCTCATCTCAAGGACCAAAACACCAGAGTGACGCTTGTACTAGCCCCTTCTATAGAAAGATCCTAGGATCAGTATTTGTGCCCGGACCGATGAGAAGATGACGCTCCGAAGAACGCCTTTCTGAGGACTTGAAGAAAAATATAAACCAGAATGATAGAGACATCTAAATAGACACAATTGAAAGCGCAGGGTTATTTAACCAAGTCTCAACTCCAGCAGTCGAAGAATGTAAGAACCGAAGAACGCAAGAATCGAAGAGTGGAAGAAGTGACCCTTTGACCACGCAACCGCACCTCTTTTATTGACGAACCAGGAATCAAAAGATGATGAAATAAAAGAAAGAAAGAAAGGCATGCTAAAATGTGAAATTCTTCCACTTTACTGAGGGAAAATGTCACAAATAAAAGATTGAACAGGAGATAGGATAGTTCTTCGCTCTAAACTAAGGAGAAAAGAGAACGATCTTGTGGAATCGATGTCGAGTGTTCTGCAAACCCAAAACTTGGTATTAGCAGAAGATATACAACAAAAACTTGGAAAAAGAGGTGGTGGGTTGAAGATTGCCGGGCATGAGTATTGGCAGTAGCAGTGTATCTGCGCTGTAGTGTAGCTTCCACGTTTATAATACGTGACAAATAGGTTATGAGAACAGAAATTTACAGCAATAGAGTGGCACGTGGGAAAGTAATTCCTTGTGATAGTCGTGACAACGAGAATGTAAACAACAACGAAAATAATAGAACAGTAAAATTTGTTCGACAGCGACATTTCTCCGACGAAAACAACTGGAAGTGCGATCAATAAAACGACATGTTCAAATCCAAACTCACGTTGACTGCATCACAGGAAAACCTCTAAAGAACACATAGCTTTGTGACTTCCTGCCCAGGGAGCAAGACCAAAGCATAGCAAATGTGTACCAACCCTTCCTGAGATTCTCGTGCGAATGTGCGAATGTGCGAATGTGCGAATGTGCGGTTGAAGATCAGCATATGTCTATCTTTTCTTTCTCACCATGATGGCGAGTATAATTACCCTAGTGTATCCTGATTTGGCGTATTAAGCCGAAGAACCAAATTGAACAAGAAACGTAGTGCTGTTTCAAATTTGATGTTCTGGAACCTGAAAGTGTGGGGTGAATTTGATACACTCACGATAGCTGGAAGCGGGTTAAAAGTCATCATGAACTCATCTGAATGTGATCTAAAGGTTTAATTAAATAAGCTTGCTTTCCCACACTCTTTCCTCTATTTTCAAAAAAGGTGACGGGCAAGCCCGACCTAAGGTAATATTTATATTAGAACTTTTGTCGTTTTCCATCAGGTGAAGGAATATCGACCAGTCAATATAAGATCTAATCACAAGAATGTAATCTCGACGGATTCGACTACTTGGAATCGAAAGTTTCAGAACATTTCGGACTTTTGACAGCTAACAGAAGTTGGACAAGATGCTCAACTTTGGATTGGTGAGCGTGGCAGAGAATCTAAATCCAACCTTCCTTCCCTCGCAAGAAACGATAGCGTTACCGCTTATCAGAGAAACAAGTATTATATAGAAGAAAGAGTATCAAGCACCGAATAAGGTCGTGTTGGTTTATTTTTGATTTACAATCGTGAGTATCTATGTAATGAGTCTCAGTATGTGGAAGAAGCAGAGTATGCGCACGTGCCAACGCCATTCCCACACTGTGCTTGAAAACCATTGTACTTGCTTAAAGCATTAGAAAGAAGAGTCGATGCGTTCGGCCATACGTATCGTGAAGCAAAACCTTCAGAGACACGAAATAGCAATCGCTTACAAAAAATTAGTCCCACAAAATCTTTTCTCGCCATTTCTTCTGCTCCTCCATGACCATATTTCACCTTTCCAACTTCACAACTAGTCTAGATCTCATCACCTCCCATATAATAATATAACTACCTCTTCGTTGGTTTGATTTGAAGGCTGGCACACGCCGCATCGAAAGGCGCCACCAACATATGATCCCATCCAACCCCTTTGCTCTTCAATGCCGAGTACCATGTAATCGTCGCCTCAAACTTGATAAACTTCTTATTCAGATTCGCACGGCTAGCCACAGTACCCCCCGAATCAGTTTCAATATCCATCGGCTTGCCGAGAGCAGATGAGGGAAGATTTTGGTTTGGTCGACCATTTACAGTCCTGACGGTTGATTGAGCTTGACGGGCTTTCTTGGCATTTTGCTCAGCGATCATCATATCCACTTCGTCACCGAATGTTAAAGGTAGGCCTTCAACACCTCTGAAGGCGCGAGCCTTGCTCTCGGGGCCAGTACCAATGACGGTGAATTTGCGGTGTTTGTCTAGCTTTTGCAGAGACCACCAAGCGAACCATTCGACGAGAGCAGGCTCATCATCTGGGTCGATCATCGGAGGGGCGTAGATAATTGGGCTGTACTCCTCTTCCGATGGACTATCTAAAGATAATTTAATCCGGCCTGCAGCTGCGTGGTTCACGAGCAATTCGTGGATTGCATATCTGACTTTACAAGTCGGGAAGTCGAGTCCGCAATCTTCGACCATTTGATCGAAAGCAGGCTTTCCCCCATGCAAGGCTTTGAATCTATCCAATTCTATTGCCTTTGAGGTTGCAAGGTCGTGGACGTAATCAGCAAAGCCATGACAGACAACCACTTTCCATGTTCCTGGTGTACTAGCCGCAGACTTTCCCTTTTCGCCTCCCTTTACGCCTTCCTTTTCGCCAAGAAACCAAACGAGAATGTCAAGTACTTTGGTTGGTTCGGCGACGACCATACTTGGGGTGATCAAAAATGCATGTCCAAAAGGTAGTAGAAGTGTCGCAGTTATTTGGCCAAGAGGTGGGCTCTCCTCAAATCCAGTAAAGTGGGAAGGATATATAGGATATGGGGATCCTGAATCCGCAATATACCAGAAATTGGCATTTTTGTACACAAGCTCGTAAAAGTAGGGCAATCGAGAGACCTCACCTACCATAGATTCGTGGATCAGAACCACAAGTGACTGAGTATGTTTGCTTTTGACAAAAAACTCCCACGCGCCTTCATCTTGACTGCTAAAAGCCTTGAGGTTTACGTTGGGCTGGTACGACGCATGTAGCCACGGTATGATGAAATCCCTCGTTTCGCTCGTTGGCGGGAATATCAGAAACACTGAGGAATTTTGGCTTGATGTATTCAATGGAAGAAATTTCCTAAACTCCAGATTATAGATTTGCTTGACCAAAATTTTCCTGTGCGGAGGTCCTTGACCGGGAGAGGGGACGTTGTCGGAAGGAACTATGTTTTTGAGCTTTTGCACTTGGGCAACAACACTGCCCTCAAAAATGACGAATTTGAGCTTTGCAGGGCTGTCGGGTGCGCTGTTTTGCCGAAGGAAACCCCATTCTGATGTTGGAGGATAGACTAGGATCACGAATTCGGAAAAAATACAGGCAAGGCCGGAGACTCTCAATTTTAATTCGTTGGAAACAACCTCGATGATTGAGGTAGCGGTTTCGGAGCTATCGGCAAGAATCAAATCGCAGCTCCAAAGTAATGGCATTTTGTTGATAGTGAAAGCCTCTTCCATGTCGCGAGCCATACAAATTTGTTCAAATTTCAGTTTTGACAGAGTTGCAAGTTCGCTGCCACAAGAATGCTGAAGCCCAGCTAAGCTGCGAAAATCAATCGCCGTTGGTGGCGAACCTGCAAATACGACCTCTTTCTGTTGGGCTGCCAATCTAGTGACGCTTTTGGTGGTGAGCATGCAGTCACTCATGCCAACCTTTGTTTGCGGTTTTGGTGCAGTCGAAGTATCCAGATTTAAATTGGCTTCAAGCTCCCCGGAGAGTATAATTGGAGACTGAACGATTTGTGGTTGTTCGTCAGCTTGGTCTTGTGCAAAGGATAGTGCCATAAGTTCATCTGAAGAACTCAAACCACGAAAGGACACATTTCTGCGAGGCTGGTTGTTCATTTGATCGCGACGTGGGGGAGAGATCTCACTTTTGATTACATCCGCAGGCCCGCCAACGAATGGCACAGGCTGCTGTGTATATGATACCGCTGTATGGGTCATGGGCCGACTCGAAGTTGTAGGCGAGTTCTTATCTGATTGCATGACAATTTCTTTGGTTGGAGAACCAGCTTCTAGGTCGGGGATGTAGTGAAGAGCTTCGCACTTGTCCTCGGTTACTCTGCATGTACCTTGCAGCCAAAAGCTACATGGTCTCAGCCTTTTCCTCTGGCCATCGACCCTAACTTCAGGTGTTTCCTGGAAATGAGGAATGTCGCGCTGTTCTAGGTGATAGTATTGGCAGGCTACGTCGGTCTTCTTGCACCGGCCTTCCTCCCACCACCGACAGGTCATGGGGAATTTCCATACGCTATGCGTGTGCAAATACTCCTCAATAGTCATATTTGATGCAGGCGGAAGAAACTCTCTGTGTAGATTTCTGTAGGCTGAGGTATTTGTATCATGGAAGGGATCGTGATGTTCTGTTGGGCTTTTAATGACTTTCGACGGATGGCGAGATTCATTAGAGATATGATTAGACAAGCCAACTGGACAAGGAGCCAATGGCGCGTCAGATCGGTAAGCATGAAAGAAATTACATTCTTCATGCCATGAACAACGCCCATCTCGGTCCCAGAAAAAGCATGTGGCATAGTGGGGATCACTTTTGCGCGCTAATCGATTAATATTGTCGGCCCGAGTACGCCCAGGAATATTCTTGTGTCGACGATTTAACTCCTTTTTGACTTCTGCATCAGTAATGTCTTTCTGGCTCAAGGGAAGCGAGTCTCTGTTATCATGGAGAAAAACGCAGGGATTTGCAGGGCAGAATCCCTGTTCGTGCCACTTCGAACAAATGGCATTGAACCCGCATGAATCTTTATAAAGAGGTCGAGGTGATGGAGGTTGTGACGACTTTGACGTGCCGACTTGATCGTTCTGCTTGGTAAGAATCGGAATCTGAACCATCTCATCGCCACTTCCTGGCCAGGCAACACCTGGCCTAGGGGCAACAGGCAAGTCGTCGCGGATTTCATGCAAGTATGCGCAATCGTTTCCCTTGTGACACGAGGGAGAGCCATTTAGGTCCTTACTGTGAGTCCAATAATAGCAACCCAGGCGTGAGGCTCGCACTTCAAAATGAGAATCGGGAGCAGGAGCGACCGGAAGTCCCGGTCGATATTCGTGTAGATAGCTGCACGTATATCCTTTAACACAGCTTCCCTTATTCGGATCCTTCTTCTCGCGGTCGTAGTAGTAGCAAGTCATTTGTCCGGATTCTAGGTTCGAATCTTTCGAGAGTGGTTGATATGGAGGTACAACAAAAACACCATCAGAGCGGCCCTTAGGATTTGGGGGCCCATCTTGGTCCACAAATAATCCCATATCCGTATCCTCAGCAAGCGCACGTGCTTTTTTGATATCAGAGCCAGTCAATGAGGTGAACTCAGAAGGTTTGGTTGGTTCGTAAGCTTCACCCAATGATTCAAGATTCGGCGCTCTATCAGCAAGCTCTCTTGTCCGCTTCTTAGCAATATTGCTGATACGTATGTTACCAAATTGCTTAGGCGCTGCTATAGGATTGGCGGATGCCGTAAGCAAAGTTCTGTTTCCCCTGGCACGGAGAGATGTACCTCCTCGACCTCGAGTAGCGGTCTTTCCCCCTTTTGCCGGGGGAGCCGTAGGGACTTGTACAGCTTGTGGCCCCTTCGAGATGGGCTTGGGTTGGGCGGATCTTTTTGGAATGACGAATCTCTCAACAGTTTTGATGGCTTCAGGCTGCGAGCGTCGCCTCTTAGCAATTGGCTCTTCAGGAGAGGATTCTAGCTGAGGAAGAGGGGATATTTTGTTCTAGACTAGTCAGTATATTTCTGGATAGATACCTATATTCAAGTGCTACATACCTTCAATTTTGGCTGTCGAGCTTCCTCGGGTCTCGCATTTCCAGTGTAAGGCGCAGCAGCTGGGACTGTGCTTGTGGTGGGCTTTTCTTTGGCTTTTACTTGTGCTTGTGCCCATATCTCCGTGAAAGGCAAATCATCAGATGAACTTTCGGTACCGCTGTGGCTGGCCCGCTGAGCAGCATGTTGACCAAATATTTGAACCTTTTTGAAAGAGGTTTTCTTCGGCAGTTTTAACGGCATGCCAGGGTCATCCTCTGTCGTATCTATCTCCATAGCTTCATCAGATTCACTGTCTAGCTTTGTAATAGGGCGAGTCTTTAGACGTTTTCTCTTTTCCTTTCTCAATCGCTGCCGACGAGCTTTCTCCCTATCTCTGTTGCTCATCATCTCCTCCCATGCCACAACGTCGAAAGGTGGTTCCTGACCGCTATCCTCCAATTTTTTACGCTCCTCCCATTCTTGATAGAGGTCGGTATCATTTCCGAACTGAGCAGCGGGCTCCCAGGTGTTTTTATGCGGTTCGGGATAACCTTGCCACGATAGGAGGTACTCTAACTTGCCATCATTATCCCTTTCCGCTAGAACCCTTTCTATAGCGAACTCTTCCTCTGAATCATACTCCGTCACATCAGTTGAAGTGATTGAGATCTCGTCATCTTCCATGGTGCGATAAGATCGATTGTAGCCAGCTGACTACTTCAGAGTTTGGGGTCTGCCCAATTCTCAGCTAAGATTCAAAAGGCGCAGAAGAGGAAGTTTTTTCTTTGAATCGGAATTAACACTAACAGAATAGGTGGAAGCCTTGCTCTGTGAAACTGCCTTTTACTTTACTTTAATAATGAGAAAGGGGGGAAACACTTCATGAAGCGACTGATTCTGAAGTCAGCGTGTTGGATTTTGAGGAAGAAACAGGACTTTATCGGTTGTTGACTATTTTATGGGAAAGTGAAAGAGGGTGAAGGAGTTAAGTTGAATGAAGTAGGATTTATAAAGAATGCGACGTGAGTTGAGAGAGGTCGAGGTAGGAATTGTCAAGCAGGAAGGAATGCTCGAGAATGGTTATGGAGTACTCTTCTCCCATGACAGGCTTAGCGTCAACTGTGGTGGCTAAACCGCTAAGGTAGAGGCTTGGCATGGCTTGTCCCTTGGCAGGTTTGTGGACAAAGCACCGACTGGCCGATAATAGCGAGGGAAAGCGACTCTGAACCATCCTAGGCCAGACAATCCATCACTCTCCCACTACACCCTTTGCGACAACACAGACAGATCCTCCAATCTGTCAACTCACGATCCACAAACTCAGTCCTATACACATCCGCAACTATGGCGAACGATGAATACGATGTATGCCCCCTTTCTGCGCACAGCGTTCGCTACTTTGCTGGCTAACACTTCGCCTCCAACAGTTCCTTTTCAAGGGTAAGTGAACGAAAGCAAGAGAGAGACAGCTTGAGGCACCACCAACAACTAACTTTTGATTTCGCATGCAGTTGTCTTGATTGGAGATTCAGGCGTTGGTAAATCCAACCTGTTGAGCAGATTCACTCGCAACGAGTTCAACCTTGATTCCAAATCAACAATCGGTGTAGAGTTCGCAACTCGTTCCATCCAGGTCGACGCAAAGACAATCAAGGCGCAGATCTGGGATACTGCTGGACAAGAGCGATATAGGGCTATCACTTCTGCCTACTACAGAGGTGCTGTCGGCGCTCTCCTTGTTTACGATATCAGCAAACACCAAACCTACGAGAACGTTACGAGATGGCTGAAGGAGTTGAGAGACCATGCCGATTCCAACATCGTAATTATGCTGGTGGGAAACAAGAGCGATTTGAGACATCTACGAGCTGTGCCAACTGAGGAGGCCAAGCAGTTTGCCAGTATGTCGTGTGGCGACGCCAAACTTCGAGGACGAGATGCTAACAGGCACCAGGCGATAACAACCTTTCCTTTATTGAGACATCTGCCCTTGATGCCAGCAACGTCGAACTCGCCTTCCAGAACATCCTTACAGGTGAATCTATCCTCCTCCAAGGTTACATGGAGAATACTGACTTGTATTCTTTAGAAATCTACCGAATCGTCTCCCAGAAAGCTCTAGACAACGGCGGCGACTCGGCGCAAGCCAACATCGGTGCTGGAACTAACATCTCTCTCAGCAAGCCCGAGAACGAAGCCTCTGCCAAGGGAGGTTGTTGTTAAATTGATTTACTTCTCTCTCACAATTTCCCTGGGTTCGACTGTGATGGAACATATTCTGGTTGATGGTTGTTACAAGGCGTGGCGTCTATCTCAGGGAGGGAGCATTGGTTGTCATGGAGGATGTGCTGGTTGGTTGGCATGCTTTCCCAAGTCTTCTTTTTGCTTGCGGTTTGCGTGGTCTTTTCAATGTTTCATGATATATTCATGCCGTCGACGATCCTTATGTTTGGTACAGCAATGGGACTATTCTAATGATTTGATTTCGTTGCCTCGCGTGACCCTGGGCTCTTCGTTCTTTCGCTGTCCTCCTCTGACCAGACCGCTCAATGTGACATTGAAGTTTGACATGTACCCACAGTTTCCTCATCAACCACCCATTAAATTGCTCGCATCCTCATCAGCTCAGAGAGTATTGCTACATGTCCGTATCACCCACGTCACAAACATTTCTCCCGAAACATCCCACCATCCCACCATCAGAGCGCCCGAACCATCAAACCTTACGAGGCCGCGAGGCTGGCTGTTGGCCAAATTACGCTAAGCCCCATTCGTTTAGCGCTCTTTTGCACCGCGCTAAGATAGCTCTGATATCAAAAAAAGTTGAAGAACCAAAACATTTTGCGCCGACAAAACAAGCCAATTCCCAGCGCAAACTACCACAACACGATGGCGTCCGTTTACAAATCGTTATCGAAGGCCAGCGGCCAGAAGGAGGAGGAAACGCCAGTCAACGGTGTGAAGAAAAATAAGCAGAGAGTTTTGATTCTTTCGTCGAGAGGAATTACCTACAGGTTAGTCCCTCATCGAGCTTGAACTGTTCTTTGCAGAAGCAAAAACAATAGGGAATAGATTGCTAATCAATTGAATATAAATGAAGACATCGCCATCTTCTCAATGATCTCGCATCCCTCCTACCGCATAGTCGCAAAGACGCCAAACTCGACACGAAATCTAAGCTCTACCAACTGAACGAGCTGGCCGAGCTCTACAACTGCAACAATGTCTTCTTCTTCGAGGCGAGAAAGGGAAAGGATCTATACCTCTGGATGAGCAAAGCGCCCAACGGTCCAACTGTCAAGTTCCATATGCAGAATTGTTCGTCCTTCCCGCAACCCTAACCATAAATTGGAATTCAACTGACAAGAAGCAAAACAAATAGTACACACGATGGAAGAACTCCACTTCACAGGAAACTGTCTTAAAGGATCACGCCCACTACTCTCCTTCGACGCCTCCTTCGACAGCGCACCACATCTCCGCCTTCTCAAAGAACTCTTCCTCCACATCTTCGGCGTCCCAAAAGGCGCGCGCAAGTCAAAACCCTTCGTCGATCATATCATGGGCTTTACACTGGCCGACGGCAAAATCTGGATCCGTAACTACCAAATCAACGAGTCTGAACCTTCCAAGATAGCCAAGAAAGATGGAGAAGATACTGAGATGTCAGACGGAGAGAGTAAGAAGCAGAAGAAAGAGAAGAAACACGCCCGAGGAGCAGCAAAGGAAACGGAGATTAATCTTGTGGAAATCGGACCGCGATTTGTGTTGACGCCTATTGTGATCCAGGAGGGTAGTTTCGGTGGACCGATCATCTATGAGAATAAGGAGTTTGTGAGCCCGAATCAAGTGAGAGCTGATCTGATTAAGAGTAAGGCGGGGAGGTATAATAGGAGGGCTGAGCAGGGCATTGATTTGTTGGAGAAGAAGGGGGAGTTGGGACTCAGGACGAATGGGGGAAGGAAGCAGGATAGGGATGAGTTGGATGGTGCGGAGTTGTTTAAGTAGATGTGACGGCTTGGTGGAGGAGGGTGTGTGATGTTGATGTGTTGTGATGCATTTTTGCTGAGAGGAAGGGAAGGGATGGCGTCTTCGGCGTTACAGTATTGTAATTAGGACTTGACAATGGTTGGAAATGAAATGTGGAATCAAAGAATAGAGCAGCTATTGGAGTGTGCGAGAGATGAAAATATCTTGCTCACGTTCTTACACTTAGTCTAAGTAGACTCTCGTTCTATTGCTACCATGGCACAGCAGCATTCCTTCATTTCGATTTGCTCTATTGAAGAATCTCAGCACAAAAGATATTAAATCTCCCTCAGCTGCCCCAAGAGCCATTTCTCAACGTCATATTACATTTGCTTGTGCTACTCTCTCTGAAAGCATATGTCCATCGCCAAAACAGGAGAATAAGTCAACACCAATTAGAATACGTCACAAAGTACAACTCCTCATTTCCCAAATCATGGTCCTTTCAGATGCTCGTATGTCTAGGTAGTCAAGCGTCCTACAAAGATCTCAAGCATATCATGAACATTTCTTTGATCTCGAAAGGAAAAAAGCTTCGAATCCTTCGTATCCAAGGAGAGGTGAAAGTCATAGCTTAATATCAAGATCAAGATCAAGATCTTGAATTGGCAAAATGCGACAACACAAACTTCCATTCCTCATACATGTGTTCTCCACCATTTTAAGCTACAGCCGAGTCGACCATGCAACCAACTCTCGTCTCAATCCAACATGTCGCCAATGTAAAGAAGGTAAAAAAAATGAATCTTATAATTTTTTTTGAAATCCCATAATGCGATAAACACAAATTTCCTCGTATAAGTTTTTCCGTGGCGCCCTACCTATGCTTTCCATGCGATCCTTTCGTGTACGGTTCGTTACCCTAGTCCCTTCCCAGATGACGCCCCGAACGCCTGTCCCCTTTCTTTAATTATGAAACTCCCTTCCCATACTTTAAAGACTTGAACGCTGAAGACTCCCAATGAATGCTTTCCTGCTCTGCCCTGCTTGAATACTGTGATCATGAAACCTCGCTCTCTCTCCCCTCTTCCTTCTCCTCCTAAAACAGGATCCAGATCGCTTCTCATTCCGTATCCAAGACCGTAATCGCTCTCCATTCATAACTTAGATCCATAATCGCAAGGTTCCCA
>JBAMDN010001010.1:0-11717 GCA_037074945.1 Tetracladium marchalianum
TTGAAGCCAAGCCCGAGAACGAGACCGAGACCGACCCCAAAGACAACGACAAAAAGAAGTCCCTAGGTGGCAAGAAAAAGAAGACCAGAGGCGGCAAGAAAAACAAGAAGAAGAAGGATAAGGACAAGGCTGCCGCCTCGACGACCGACGACCCCGCCGACGACGACAAAGCCGACGAGGAGAACGAAGAAGACAAAGACCAAGAAGAAAAGAACTTCTTCCGCCCACCCCAATCCCTCCATGCCTCCCAATCACTCGTTCTCTACCTCGCCGGCACCGGTCTCGATGCCTGGGGCATTTCCCAGCTCCTCGGTCCCCTGGACACAAAGTTCCTGTTCAAGAACAACAGTCACTGGTACGAAGGCTTTCGCGTCCTTGAGCACTGGTGCATGAATGACTGCCAGGTTCAAGAAACCCTTAGGATCGCCCAGACCGAGGTTCGCGATTATGAAAAGGAGTTCTTTGAGAATGGAACTCGCATTCATGAGACTTATCGGATGTTGAAGAGACGTATGATGTGTCGTGGTGCCTATTACTTTGCTAGGGAGACGTTGGAGAATTACTTCTGGTATAGGTGTGGTCGTGATGATGTCCCGCACGAGAAGATTGAGCAGTTCATCTTTGTTTAAATAGTAGATGAGCTGCTGGATTTTCTGCGAACTGGAGGGAGTCTTTTTCGAAGAGGGAATGATGATTTCGTGGTGGATTGCTCGCATATTTGGTGATGTTCATTGCTGGGGGGTTTTTTTTTTGCGTCCTGCGAGTTCATTCGTATGGGCTTGGTTGTGGACTGCGTGCTCATTGTTTGCTGGCTTTTCCTCTGCGAACCTCGAACTCATTTATGGCGTTAATAGATGGCCAGTTAGAGCTTTGGCGCTTTAGCGCTTTAGCGTTGACGGTCTACGATACCCTGGTTGTTCTCTTGATGGATGGATGGATGTTCAGCACTTGGAGTTTGATGATATACCTTTGGCATATTAAGCTTGCTCTCTGGTTTCGAAAATCTTCTGCAGAGACATCTACTGCCCTGGATTATTCATTACGGATGGCACATATATCCTGGATGTTCATTACGAATGATACCTACTCTGTTGGACTATGGTGCCTTTTCCTTTGTACTCAAGATTATTCACAAGTTTTCAGAGAACAAAAAAGTAAATCTCCCTCATCAGATCCTTTCAGATGTTTGTGCCTATTTGTTGGCTCGATGGGTCGATAGCGGGCATCTCAACAGCACAACTAGAAAGGCATACAGTTAGTACATAGACAAATATAACTAGTATTCATAAAATGTCACTGTTGTGCAAGATGGGAGAAGTGAGACAAAGATTAAACGTTTGTTACCAGTGAAAAGTTTCTCGTCTCGAGCGCAAAACCATGCGAAAGAAAAACTGTTGCAATATCCCCAAACTAAAATCCCAAACAGATCCCTTTCTACTGTCTCTAGTAATTCTTAACAGCCGTAGATTGGCGACATCCCAGAAAGCAAAAAAGCAATAAAAAATAATAAAAAATAGACCATGCTAATCATCACCTCCTCCTCATTGAAGAAAGTTCACAAGCAAACATCCGAAAACAACACCGCATGAGAAAGCACTTCTTCAACCCTGAAACCTGCCATCACCACCATGATCGAGAATAAGAAATCCAAAAATGAGTCCTTGCTTAGAAGAAGCATTGTCAGATCTCCAATCATGAAGTCCCATTCGCTTTTAAAAAGAGAAAACGAGAAATGTAGACAGCCAAGGCATCAGGAGCCCGACCCCTTTCAGTAGCCCGAAGAACCTTGGGGCATTTTTTATCAGTGATGACAGAGCTCTTGGTGGAATCATCCCATGAGCCAGCGACAGCCTTGATCTTGGAAACCTTGTGATCAGGAGACCAGACGGCATCGTACTCAAGTTTAGGGCGCTGATGGGCAGGGAGATTTTGAAGGCGCTTGAATTGATCTTGGAGCGAATGGATGAGGAATGGTCGGGTCATGTTGGTGTGGACTTGAGGGAATTTGTGGCCGCCCTTGTGGATGGTCTCCTCGGCGTCTTGGAGGTAGAGATCAACACGAAGGTCCATCTTGACGGGAGTCTCGTGGGCAGCGTTGGAGGCGGAGCTGCTGGAGCTTGTGGTGGACTTGTCGTTACTGTGGCTGAGGCTCTTGCCGTTACCATTGCCGTTGGTGTGCTTGTATTGTTCGTAGAGGTTCTTGAGGAATTCATCCATGGAGAGGTCGTTGTGGGTGACTGGGGCAGATCTGAGAGCAAGAAGTCAGTTCCAAAGTCTATATAACAAGGGATTTCCCGCTTCCAAATGTCTCATCTCATCATCTCTGGATCCTACAACACTACCACTCCTTCACTCTCCATCGCAAAGATCAAAAATCTCTCTCCAAATTCCTATTTTCGGCAATTTGATCATCATGTCTGACAGTCCAATTTTCATACACAAATAATTCGAACAAACACCTCGCTGAATGAAAGTCAATCAATACTATGAGTATTTTCAAACAGGATACTTGCTTACTCGAAGATCTGTCCCCATCTCTTTGAAGCAGAAGAAGGCAGCCCAAGCCAAAGTAGCTTGTGGTTTTTGATTACAAGAAAGGCCTCAAAAAAAGACACGTCTTCAGAGGAAGGAAAGAAATCTTTCTGGAGAAGCACAACATGGAGTAGCTAGGCAAAGGGAGGAGAAACCAGCTACGGAAGACTGCTTGTAAGAAACTGTGTTTGGAAGGTATCTTCAAATGCCAATGCCAGAGTCAAAGCCATCTTTGGCAATGGGTGAGTGCTTTCAACGCCTTCCAGCACAACTTTTACTTTTGTGAATGATTGAGCCTTGAATCGGGGCCAACACCGCCGCCTGTGTCTTGATGAAATGTAATTCACTCACTCAATCATAACCTTCATAATCGATGTTGTACATGCCCATTTCCCTTTGAGTGCTCACGAATTCCTCATCCTGGAGACCGTTTGCTTTCGCCTTCTTCAATGCCTTTGCGTTTTTGTGAAAATCGCACGCATAATCGCATTCAGGAACTCCATGCTCGCCAAAGTACTTGCAGATAAGTTGATGGCGACATGTTTCCACATTCTCGCAGTACTGCACGAGTGCAGTAAGGCTTTTCAACCTAGCTTCCATGTTGCTCTTGTCCTTGTTTGAATCTTTGGCCAGGCGGTTGTAAGCTCGATCGCGATCCTCACGGCTGTAGTACATAATGCATATGCTTGCCTTTCCATCTCTTCCAGCACGACCGGCTTCTTGGTAAAAACCTTCAAACGATTTGGGCAATTGCCAATGAACAACGAAACGTACGTTTTCCTTGTTGATCCCCATACCAAATGCTGTAGTGGCCACGATCACATCATAACCTTTGTCGTTGTTCACCCAACGATGAAGAGTTTCGTTCTTTTCATCGTTGCGGAGCCCTGCATGATAAGGCCTTGCACCGATACCGCTTGTTCGCAAACGAGCCGCAAGCCCTTCGCAATCTTGCCGGAACAGTGTATAGATTATACCGGAAACGTTATCAACACGTTTGTTGCTGCTTTCGAGCTCGTCGCGGCGCGGATCTTCGGCCCTACGCTTGTGGACTCGCTTGAGCCAGCCAACAAAATCTGCAAAGTGATCGTTCTCATCGTTCTTGAATCGCACTTCGTAGTGTAAATTCTTCCGGCTGGTAGTCATCGTAAAGACCTTCAAGTTGGCCTCTGATAGGCCGAGCGTCGTGATTACATCTTGCCGTACTTGTGGTGTTGCGGTTGCTGTCAAACAGATTATAGGGACACTTGGGCAGTTATCGCGGAACCAACGAAGTCCTTTGAAGCTTGGTCGAAAGTCATGACCCCACTCTGATATGCAATGTGCCTCGTCAACAGCTAGACGGGCAAATTCCTGCTGTTCGTAAACCAGCTTCATGTGCTTTCTGAAAGATTCGGTGGCACATTGCTCTGGAGTTACGTACAGAAGCCGAGTAAGCGGGTGACCGGTAGCCAAATCCTTCAACAAACGGGTTTTCTCCTCGTACGGTGTATTGCTGTTGATCGTACCCGCAGCAATATCAGAGGCTTGCAAAGCGTTTACTTGGTCCGTCTACATTTGGGTGGTGTGAGAGACGGTATGCGGAGCGCCATGCAAACAGGAGAGAACGTACCATCAAGGAGAGTAGCGGCGATATTACGATGGTTACTGAATATGTGTATCAGAAATCTTGCAACCGCCCAATGATGCTAACTTACTCACTTCCATGGTCGACCACGGCTGGAAGTTGGAAGCAAAGACTTTTGCCGAATGATGTAGCCTGTGGCAATTAGTCGAGAGCAAAGCCTTTGAAGCCCGAAAGTCCATACAGCCTGGACAAAAACATCTCCTTCAAGTGCTGCACATATGATTTCTCTTTGAAATGGCCTGCATGGAGTGGTTAGCTTGTTAGATTTGAGCATGAAAGAGCATGGTCAAAATTACCTGAAGGTTGTCTTCTTGAATTTGCGACGAAGTGTGAAGTCGATATCAACACAAGAATTTGTCCTTGACAGAGGCATCTTATTTGCTTTGCTTTGCTTTGACATCACAACTATAAAGATGCAATTGGCAGTGAGTGATCCTCGGTTCAGTGGAAGAAGTTAACCATGGTAGTGCGTGGCCTGTGGTCTCAATGTTTCATAATCCAGAGGGCATGAAAGTGATGAGATGGTATTGAAAGCGTTTGTTCTTCGGTTATTAGTTGTTCCTCAGCCTGATCAAGTTGAGATCCATGGATGTTTGAAGGAGAGCATCTCCGCTCCGCGTCTTGGTTCTCAAGAGCACGCGCGACTAAAAACGAATGCACGTGGTTGGCCTTGGCGAGAACTCAGAAGACAGTCGCAGGCAGCTTCCACCAGCGCTTGCCATGGTTCTATGAGAATAATTGAACATTAAATTCGCCGAAGCCTATTCTCTTTCAAATATCCCTTGTGTGCTAATACAAACAGATAACTGTAGGCGTTCTCCATGTGAGGCGGCCTGAGGAAGCTGAGGATCAAATCAACCATACCTACACCCATACCAACCAACCAATTCCGGAACCGCAGGCTTTTACTTGTGCTCGATAGCTCTCTAGGAATCATCCGTGTCTCCCTTCCATACCAGCACATCTCCAATGAGAAGTGCTCAACCAGACTAATCGGATGTCGAGGGAGCCCTTGCTTGGGTATGCTGTCGCAACGTACTTTGTACTATGATATGCAGAAGCAGTGACAGGTCAATTGCCACGCAACAAGACGCATAATTCACCAAGATACACACTCTTTCGGTTACTCCCGATGGCCACGAGGTTTCTGTAGTGTGACTGACACTCTGTAAAGCCTTTGAAGTGCTGCTGTCGTGGAATACTCACATCCCTTGTATGCGCAAACCAGCCTGACCCTGTTCTGTTGCTTTGGGCGCGTTGGGGGGTTGCTGTAAGGTTATGCAAAAGAACATCCTTTCATCTGATATCGACGAGAGTCAAGAGCAAGAACAGGAATCATGAGTTCATGCCCATCACCAATCGTTGCATGATGGAGGGCGAGCATGATGACCTACTCTCCAATACATTGGAAACCAGCCCCTCTATGTCATGTGATGTTCGAGTAGAGCCAAGCAAATCCAGGGGCGCGCTTCGTACCTGCATCTCGCACGAGATGGAGTAGAGCATGGAGCCCAAAGTATCAGATCCTCAGACCCCCAACCCCCCATATCCACCACAAAATATGTCGACTTCAACTCCAGAGAATGCGACCTGAGATGGGCCAGCTCGTACGAAACACGTTCGCGAATGGCATCTGCTAACCATCCAGCGACAGCGACAGCGACAGCCGCAGCTATCCCAATCGCGACAGCATCTCTCCACTTTTCGTTTCATTTTCGTGGCAGGAAACGTTGAAACATCGCCTTTCCTTCCGGGTCACGGTCAGTGTTGGTGAACAGAGCTTTGGGCCACAAAGGAGGTGAAATACAGAGACAGAGGCAGAGACCACAAAGGCCACGAAAGCCAGCAATCTGGTAATTATGGCGAACTATGGGGATTATGGTATACCAAAGCCTGCCCCCTTACCGACGGCAGTTCGACTACCTCCGAATCCTGTACAACATGCAGCCTCCAACTCCTCCCTGTCCACGCATGTCCCTATCTCTGTCGGCCAGGTCGTGGCGCTTGCTCGAGATGCAATGCAAAATGCCCTTGGGGAGAACCAAACGAAAACGTCGGATGTAGATGGTGTAGAATTAAGGACGGGAGTGACTATCGATTTGAGTCACAAGAGAATCCAGATATTTCCCGACGAGGTTGTGGATATAATCAAGAACGAGTTGGAAAGGCAAGCTAAAGTGTCCTATCTATTCTTGCATACTGCAGCTGACACCTTGGACTTGACAGACTTGCCTTGTCGCACAACCAGCTTTCTACCTTCCCTGCGAGGTTTTCCGAGTGTACTTCACTACGATATTTGAATGTCCGCAACAACGCCATTCGGGAATTCCCCCTTTCGGTACGTGAGACAAGTGGTCAATATGAGAAGACGCAAGACGGTTGCTAATGGAAGCCGCTGTAGATATGTGAATTGGCCTCCCTCGAGATTCTGGACCTTGGTCGAAACAAACTTATGTCATTGCCCTCTGAACTATCTAGATTAACTTCACTCAAGGTTCTCTCTGTGCAGAAAAATCGAATCGAAACTCTACCTCTCTGTCTGGCAGATATGACTTCTCTACAGGTCCTCAAACTTGACGGCAATCCGTTGCACTTCCCACCAAAAGAAGTCCTTCAACCTCAAGCATCGTCACCACCGAATGGTATGTTTCAGGAAAGCGAAATTGATGACATGGCCGTTACATCACAAGTAAAACGGTTTCTTAAGCAAAAAGCGATAAGCGATAGGTCCGAGACAGAATCTGGAGGGGAAGAGTCGAGTGAAGGCACCGAGACACCTCGGCCAGTCAAGCGAGCTATGAGTGGCAGATTTCCAATCAAAGTCAACGGGACGGACATGCCTGATCTACGTTCACCTGCCCTGCCACGACCGCCTCCTATACCATCACGATCTCACTACAGAGGCCTTTCACAACAAAATACCGCTCCTCGCCGACCTGGAGTAATGCCTTTGACGATAGGAAGCGCAAATGAGCGACTTCGAAGCAACAGCGAGAGCCTGCTACAAGCTAATAGAGATCGTTCGGCAGACCGATCCAGAAGGATGGGTATAGTGTCAAGAAAGGCATCAGAATTGACACCCGTGGAGGAATTGAAGGCAAACCGCATCAGCCACTTTCGAGGCCTTAGCCATGGATCTGCCATGCCTGCCAGCAATGGTATCAATGGTACACAAAGCCCTGCCAGCCCAGCAGATCCAAGTCAGAGGGCAACCTATGTTCGTCGACTTTCAAGTCTCCCCGAGCGAAAGAGGCAATCTACGGTCAAGGATCCGGTAATTGAGGCAGCTGAAGGCATTCTCTATGCTTTATACCAAATTCACCCACAAATTCAAGGTCTTCTAGGCTTGGCTCGAGACGGAACAAACAAACGGACTAGTCTCGAGAGAGTCTTTTACAACGCATCAACACATGTTGAAGATTTTGATCGCCATGTTCAGGCTTATATGAGCCAGTCAGATGATGAGGAAGAGGGTCCGGTTCTCTCAAATGAGAATGTGCGTCAAGCTTGCATCTCCTGTGTAGATGCATACATCCACATATGTAAACTGCTGCCAGTCCATGTGAAAGCTCTCCTGGAGAACGGCGACCCGCGGTATATTCGAAGCTTGCTACTCCAAATATATGGCAGCTGCGCAGAAATCAGGAACGCAAGTGCCTCTCTTTTCAAGCAGCCTTCAACACCCAAACAAATGCCCAAAGTGCCCGAAACCACTGAAGCAGAAGAGACGAATCAAAGGACCGTACGATACCCCCGCAGAGACAAGTCGGTCACACCAACTCGAGAGAGACCGGGTACTGCTAGTACACGCAGCAGGAGTGCAACTGTTGTTCACCACACTGGCAATCTTCGTGTAACCACGGATGTTAACGGACCCTATGTGAACGGTTCTGGGCGCTCTGCTACTTTCACAAGCGCAACACCACGATCTGGGGAGTCATTTGCGTCTTCCAATGCCAGTAGAATGGGAGACTTTAGCGAAGACGATCGCTTGTTTGAAAAAATCTTCTTACGCCTTCAGGAGTCCACTGATATGTCAATCAGGACACTTCCAATCGTTAGTCATCACTTTATGTCGACGATGAAAATCAGCATAGAATCCACAAACTCGGACCAACCAAAACAATTTTGGCAAGTCTTGATTCAAAAGACGGCTATTGCTTTGCAGGCCACCGAGGCTTTGAAAGCTCGCATGTCAAGTATAAAATTGAAGGAACCGGGCATTCGAACTCAAAGCGCATTTTGGATTTTGTGTAATGCCTTCATCCAAGTAAGTACAACTTCATACGCTGCTTCACATAGCTTTTCACTAACCTGTTCAGACATACACCGATCTGGTCATTAAAGTAAAGGAAGCCAAATCAAGCACATATCTCTTCCCTCCAGTGGTCATCCAACATCTCCGCCCACTTCAGAAAGCGATTAAAGAGTGCAGTCAGCTCATTCACACATCGCCTTGGGCTTCTCTCACTACTCCACAAAGCGCCCACCCAACCAATGCGTCGTTCACTCTACAATCGCCAGCATCTCAGGTTGCACTTCCTATGACCCCCCAAAGTGCTGCTCTCGGACCAGCTGTTCAGGTATTTACGATAGCGATATCTTGAGAAAATCCACTAACTTACAATTATCTAGGCAACTGTGCCTTCAACGCCACAAGGCGGTACGCCATATAACTTTATGTTCAATGGAAATGTTTTCGAGAGAGCCGACAATTACTTGTCCATGAATGGTGGGGGATCAGCCCTTTCATCAAGAGCTGGCACAATGACTTCGAACCTCGGCCTACACGATGCGGGAATGGGGCCAAATTCGATTACCAGTCCGTTGATCATGGGTCCGAGGTATAATAGTAATAGTAAGCTGGCATTTTAGCGCCGGCGTGTACTCTGTCTGCTATATCACTGTTGTCTGTACAAGTATTTCACTGTTTTTAGCGTAGTTAATGTATTATTGTAGGAAAGGGAAGGCGTTGGGGAAACTAGCATGGCATAAAGGAGTTTGGAGGTATTTATAGCAAGCCTACTAGAACTGACAAGAGCAACGGAATTGAAAAACAAAGAATGAACTTGGATTGACATTCAAGAGATCGACGTATTTTTACCTTCGCTATTCCTTCGGCTTGTGTTCTTCCTTCTTATTGTTGTTCTAGAGAAGTTTCTAGCGAAAGCTGATCTCACATAATTACAGCCTGGATTTTGTATGAGAAGAGTTCGTGCAAGTGCACGAGGAGTTGACTGAGGAAGTCTATGCATTTGCGATGGAGCCATGGTCAGTTCACACCTTCCTTCTAGGCGAGATCTTAGTGATGACAAGGAAGTCTAGAGCTTTTACTCAGAGAAGGTACGAGTCTGTTTCCGTTGTTAGTTCCTGAGGTAGCATTTGAACTTCTTGAGTTCTCACTGTACAGTGCCTCTAGCCACCTACCGGTCTTTCCAAACCATCATTTTACAAGTTGTTGCGTGGCATTTATTTACATCATTGTCATCATTCACGTTGCCAGGTAGATTTTGTTGTATACTCGGAGCTTGGATCGATTTGAACCTCGTCGGAATGCCCATTATCAACAGTCGTCGTAGTGTGTCACCGTTAGTCATCCGGACAAGTGCTGAACACGAAAGGGGTCTATCAGTGTAGTAAGTACTAAGAGGTCGGGAATTATTTATAAGTAACTAAACTTTCAGTCACTCTGGGTGTTCGGATGCCGAAGACGAAGACGAAGACGAAGATTGTGAATACAACAGCATAACCACGGAACCGTTCAATATTCTGGTGGATTTCACAACACCAGACTGGGAGGGAAGTGCGTCTCGCCGCTCTTCGGGCTTTGCAAGCCTCTCACCAACCAATCTCGACGGTAAAAACATGGAACGACAAGAAAAGAGGATCAGCACGTCCACTCATCCAGAATTTGCCGCATGGATGATGGGTGGATGGATGGACACTCAGCTGAGAACACCTATACCGCCAGATATTACGCCCCAAAACATTCTTCATGAAAGGTCGAATGACGATCTCTTTGCCCAGAACAATATGCTACTACTCGATGGACAGGATGCCTTTCTGTCAACGACGAGCACCCAGTCAGAACTTTGGAGCGTCTACGACGATGAGAATAGTTTTAGGGTATTCAAGCAAGAGAGCCACGCGCTGTCCGCTTTCTTTTACACACTCCTTATGGGCGCGCATGCAGTCAAGATGTGCGACCGTGGTCGTATTGAGGTAGGATTTCTGATAGAGCATATATTCTTAGAGATTCAACTAACAACACTTAGTTTTTGATTCATTTGTGCAACTGGAAGCAAAGAGTGGCTGATACAGCCACCGCACGTAAGTCGAATCAACACAATGTTGAAAATGTTGTAGCAGCAGCTAATATCTTGTCAGTCATTTGTCGAGTCACATGGTCCTATAGCGATGGCAAAGAGAAGAATGAATATTCACGAACGATGGACTTTTCCACGTATCTTTGGTGGAGAACTTGTAAGTTGGCTCATGATATCGAATGTTATGTCAAAGACGTTCATGATGACTTTGCGCCAAATGATATGCTTGAAGTTTTCAATTGTCTACTGGAGTCTTTCTGTGAAGCCGTGTGCCGCGACATTGAGTCTTTAGAGATCAACAGATATCGTCCTTGGTACAGATAAATTTTCCTGCTTCTACACTTCAATGACTGTCCTAATATAGAGACTATAGTGCCCCCGCCGATGGATCTGTATCCATCCTCGAGTTGTTAGATGACCATGATATTTTCCAAGCAACACCACCATTGGACAGTCCACCTGTACTAGATCGCCAAAGACTTGAAAGCAATGAATGCAGTATCACCGAGGATATAGTCTACCGTATTAGAATCAACCAGATCAGGGAACATCTTACTAGCTCTCGGAATCTTGCGATGGATTTTGAGCGCCTTCTTCATAAGCTAAAACCTTCGGAAATTCAGACGAAAAGTGTCAGCGGCAGCAAATCTCAAACATCCTCCGCACGTTCGTACTCGAATTGCCTTCCATTCAATACATACTTAAAACAAGTCATCATCAAAACCAGCAAGGACGTGGCCAGTGAGGTCCGCCGTATCTACGAGAGCCTAGTCAGAGGAACAGCATCGATCGGTAGATTGTTCAATCGCCTCCGACGACTGCTTTCTAGCAATGCTGATTTATTCATGCAATTCAAAATTTTTGTTCCAGCTGCGGCAAGGAGAGCATGGAAAGCAGCCGAAGAGTCAGCACACACCGAAATACAGGTCTCAGGGTTCAAACGAGCTGTGCGACTCGAATGGATCGAACTAGTGGACGAAAACTGGTCCTTTCCTTATGAGCCGACCTGGAAGTTCCTGTCTGCTGGATTCGAAGAGGTGGAGATGGCTTTGAGCTTTCTGGCTCCTGCTATTGATAGTGTATATGTTGATCATGATACCCTCACGCCTGCGGCTTCTGCCAAGATCGAAGGGATCTCTAATAATCTTTACAATTTTGCTGATGTTGTGGCTGCGAGATGCAGAGGTTTGCGTAGTATGTCGAGTCCTACGAGAAAATCGTGCGAGAGGGTG
>JBAMDN010001012.1:0-65590 GCA_037074945.1 Tetracladium marchalianum
CCAATCCAACAACGCCCTAGTCTTTGGAATTCGCTTCCTTGGTGCGTAATCAACAATCCAAGCATCGAAGCCAATGTGCGAGTGAATGAGAATGGTGCCGCAGAGAAGAGCATCCATAAGAGGATTTAGCGAGCCGCCTGCGAATGGGGCGATGGTAAGAGGAACAAGCGCAGCTGAAAGAATACGTTCAAACGTCCAGTGGTAAGAACCGTGGGTAGGACTTGTGGGTGGGACAACCGCGGCATCATTGTCTGCGAGAATTAGTATGACTTCTAAGTTATGATTCATAGCTGGCGGAATGGTGATAGGTAGACATACTGGTTCCTTCGATGACCTCTAGAGTTTGCAATTAGCACCGTGTCATAGACAAGTAACTGACTGGATGGGGGAAGAGTCGACTTACGAGGCAAAGGAGGCAGGATTGCTTTGCGACTACTGACATGGAAAGCAGCTACACGCATCGACGCTGGGAGAGCATTTCTGGCAAAGGCACTGGGGAATGTCTGCTGCGAGAGGGCGGTGGTAGATATCTTGGTGACTGTGGGGGAGAGCTTGGAGGAGAAGGATCGCTTGGATGCTGCCGCGCAGACCTGGCGGAGGGTTGTGGATTTGACAATTGAGGCCATTGTGTATTTGATTCCTGCTCTCCTCCGGGGGTATTATCAGGATAGATTAGGGAGCATTCAATGTTGTATCGAATTCGAGAAAAGAAGTTGTTGTCGGTCGTCGGTGCATCGCGCATCTTCGGAAGCATCTCCCTCGGCAAGGAAATCCTTATGTAAACTTGATATACAACGCCGCTGATTGGCTGACGAAAAGAGCTCAGACAAAGTTGACGGAAGGGCAAGATTCGACCTCATCAGAGCATTTCCAGCGATTGCCATTGCAAGCCCAATTCTCTCAACCACCCTCCCCCCATCACCCCCAACTCCTATCTCCCCATATACCACTGCGATGGCGTCCCGTCGTTTGGCCCTCAATCTCTCCCAGGGATTGCGCAGTCGTGCGTCCCTCAACGCCGTCTCGCCGCTGAAGAGAGGCTTCGCGACTCCTGTCATTAAAAATGGCGTGAAGACGGAATCGACCACCCTTTCAAACGGTCTCACAGTACGCATTGGATCCCGCGGCCGGCGAGCATAGTAGAAGAAGGAAGATGCTGACTTTTCCCAGATCGCTACCGAGCACTCACCGTGGGCGCAGACCTCGACGGTCGGCGTGTGGATTGACGCTGGATCTCGAGCAGAGACAGACAAGACCAATGGCACAGCACACTTCTTGGAGCATCTTGCTTTCAAGGTACGGCATCAATTGGATATCTGGCGAACTGGACGAAGGGCTGACGATGGATTTAGGGTACCAGCAACCGAACACAGCATCAATTGGAGTTGGAAATCGAGAACATGGGTGGACACTTGAACGCTTACACATCTGTATGTTGGGATGCACCGGAACAATGGGAGAGTGACTGATATATTTCGCCAGCGTGAAAACACTGTATACTACGCCAAAGCCTTCAACTCCGATGTTCCAGCGACCGTCGACATCCTCGCCGATATTCTCCAGAATTCAAAGTTGGAGCCACAAGCAATCGAACGGGAGCGTGATGTTATTCTAAGAGAATCCGAGGAGGTGGACAAGCAATTGGAGGAAGTTGTTTTCGATCACCTACACGCAACCGCTTTCCAAGGACAACCTTTAGGTCGTACCATTTTGGGCCCCGCCGCAAACATTCAATCCATCCAGAGAGACGACTTGGTCAACTACATCAAGACAAACTACACAGCTGACCGCATGGTTCTTGTTGGTTCCGGTGGTGTTCCTCACCAGCAATTGGTTGAGCTCGCTGAGAAGCACTTCTCTGGGCTTCCCACTGAGCCATACTCTGGTGCTGCCCAGGCAATTGCCGCACAAAAGGCAAAGCCAGATTTCATTGGATCTGATGTCCGAATCCGTGACGATACTATCCCAACCGCCAACATCGCCATTGCCGTTGAAGGTGTGAGCTGGAAGGATGATGACTACTTCACTGCTTTGGTCACCCAGGCCATTGTCGGAAACTGGGATAAGGCTATGGGTAACGCTCCTCATATGGGAAGCAAGCTCAGCGGTTTCGTCGCAAAGAACGATTTGGCAAACAGTTTCATGAGTTTCTCGACCAGCTACAGTGATACTGGGTAAGTTTTTGATGTGCCTGATCTGAACGTCATAACTGATGCAATACAGTCTTTGGGGTATCTACCTCGTTACCGATCAACTCACCCGAATTGATGATCTTGTCCACTTCACCCTCCGTGAATGGTCCAGACTCTCATACAACGTTGGTGAGGGTGAGGTCGAGCGAGCCAAGGCACAGCTCAAGGCATCTATTCTTCTTTCTCTCGATGGCACAACCGCTGTTGCCGAGGATATTGGACGTCAAATCATCACTACCGGACGCAGAATGGGACCAGAGGAGATTGAGCGTGTGATTGGAGCCATTACCGAGAAGGATGTTATGGACTTTGCTCAGAGGAAATTGTGGGATCAGGACGTTGCTGTTAGCGCCATCGGAAGCATCGAGGGGTACGTATTTCCCTCACTCATCCAATCAATTTGGAGTACGTCGCTAACATGTATCACCTCACAGTCTCCTAGATTACTCGCGTATCCGTGCAGATATGAGCAGAAACGCATAGAGTGGGTAGAATTGGATGGGTGCTGGTGTTGTTTCGTGGTAGAGTGTATAGTGAGGCTTGTTTGTACACATAGGTTCAGAAAAAACTCTTTACAACTTTTTTTATCATCTAATTTTGTTCGCCTTTTAACTTCATGTCTGTAATACGTGTGACGTAAAAACAGTGTGATCTTTTGTGATCCATGCCAAGGCCATACTGGACATTGATGTTAAATGCGTTATAACAGGTACTAGGCCGAAGGAAATATTTCGCCATGTGATGAGAGTTCGTCAGAGCCACCTTTCAGCGGAAGATAAGGCCGTAATTAAAGCATCTTGCCGCTCCTTTTCGGATGTTGACAAGACGAGTACATTTTGATTAAAAATCAAGGGCATTCTCTTTCTTCCTCCATCACTACATGTCTCCTTTTCGGGATGATCGCGATTTCTGACTGCGATAGATTTGAAGACGTCATTGTGAACACTTAACGGGACAGCTACGGCACAAGATTCATGTCAAAACAACTAATTCGTTCTCATAATTTCTATACACTTGCCGCTTCAAGCCTAAACCATACAAGAGTTTTGAAAAACGCCGACAAGAAGCCTTTCACGCAACCGCCCGAGGGGCTTATTATTCCATCCTAATCCAAATCATACAACATGAACCACCTATCGCGCTTTGTTCGTAGAGACACCAGCGCCGATAACGCCTGGAAGCTTCTCCTCTCCAATGCTGTACATCAAGCCGATTGCCCAGCTGACAAGTCCCACAATAACAACCGTGAAGATGGAGATGAGCCAGAATGGTCCACTGATATCCTTCTTCTGGCATGCAGCACCTCCCCAGTAAACAATTCGGACTCCGTTTCTTTTGTCTTCGCCAGAACCATATTTGAAAGTCTGCTTTTCGGCTTTGCATCCACATGCGAAGCAAGGATTCTTGCCTTTTCGCTTCTCGTAGCATGTTCCGTGGCCGGAGCATGAATTCGTCTTCTCAGTGCAGGCATCGAGGGATGAGTAACAGAGAGGTGGTATGCCAGTGACTGGCTTGAGAGTAGAGCTTGAGGCAGTAATTGGGGCTCGGTTTGGTGTCGCAGGGGCCATAATTGGAGATCCATTCAAGGGCTCCTCGACGAGTCTTCGTCCAAGGGTGGCTTGGCCAGGCATATCGTAAGTTCCGTAGGAGCTTGACTTTGACTTTGAAGAGTCAGATGATTTTGGGATGTAAACGACCATGGTGTTGATTATAGAACCCGTTGCGAAGCCGACTAATTTCTTTTGCTGAACAATCAATTTCTCAACCGTGTGTGATTCCTACCAACACATGTTAATCGCGGCGAGAAGGCCTTTACCATTTGCGCGTACCTTAGATAGATCATAGTAGATGACTTTACTATTTGAGTCCCAGCAACCTTCAAAATACTGAGAGTTTTCCTCGAGCGGGCACTTTCGTCCTCCCGTTCCTGCGACTTGCAATGATAAGTCATCCGCAAGCTTGAAATTGGTACCGGACTTGGGAGGATCTGAGATGTGAAAGGCCAGCTTGTCTGATAATCCCTCCTGCAATAGTTCAGCGTCCTGGGACGAGACTCCCTCCACTATCAATAGCATCTCCTCTGCCCGATTTCCATCCCACACTTCAAATAGGCTTGCATCTTCGCTTCCAAACTTGTTGATATATGATATAGTCTCAACACTGACATCCTTCAAGCTGTGGTAATTTGATGCGCCGAGACGTTGCGCGAAGACGAGTCTGGCTTGTTCTGGGGAGAGTGTGGGCGGGTTGGAGGAATCTTGAAGCTTGGAAGGGTCGAGCAGGTAAACACTTGCTTCGCGGGATGCAGAAGCTGCAGTAACGAGGGCTGGCAACAGCCAGCTTGTCGGGAACTTCATGATGTTGGTGGGCGGAGGAATTGCGGTTGGGCTCTTGAGAATCTTCCAGCTACGTCGTCCAAGTTGTGAAGCTTGATCGCCATGATAACGACGACGCCGACGAGCTCCCAGTGACGCTAACCGCTCATAGCATTCTGCCGTCAACCACCGTTTTTAGCAGCCTTCACATTTGAGCGCAAACAACAATTATTGATCAGGCATATTTCCATATCGAAACGAAAACACGCGATTCTGGCTGATTTCTTGTATCTGCCATCATTTGAAAATCTTCAAAGTTCAAAAACTCGATCGCGCAGTAGCAGTTCTCCTCCAGGGCTCGCCCAAAAGCCGCCACCATGCGGCGAGCCTTGAACCCCGTCTCGATGTCGAGAATCCTAAGAGCACAGCAGAGGAATGTCTTCTCCGTGAGTAGACTGCCCTTCAAGGTAGAACGACAGGCACAGAAAGGACAAGCGCCAAATATATATAAAGTGCGCTTCGCGAAGCCGCAGGTACGATTTAGGTGCGTGTGAATACCTTCGCAAATATATCAAGGGAAGGATACTGACAAACTACTCCAGAACGTTTGCACTTTCAATGTTCGCAATGGTAGCAGGAATATGGTTCTATGATTCCGTGGTATTTGCGCCACTTGCACAATTGGAGCCGCCAGACGAAGAGGAGATGAAGAGTAGTCCACCATTATTCATACCGTTTCCCGGAACCACAGAACAACTCGAGCCCCAACCATACCGTGGAAGCGATCCAGAGTGGCAGGAATTCATCAAGTTTAGCAAAGATCGGGCAGAAGGAAGGAGAGTAAGAGGTTAGAGTACATCGTTAAAAGGGCAAGCGAATGTTGGTTAACATGGGTGCTAGATATTTTGGCGAATTATGTCTTGACCTCGGCCGAAAGTCATCCCATTTTGACATTGCGTTGTGGGAAGGGAATGAAGCTGAGGAGGCGCTGGCTGGACGTGGATTTTCCTCAGACTGCGCCGCCAGAATTCGTAAGATCAGGGTAAGTTGTGCCCTGCCAGCTGGAGCGACCTAGCTAACGATGCAAAGGATCGAAATCGCAGAAGACTACATCGCTTGGGTTCAAAACCCAGTAGATTCCCTTCTTGTATTCAAACTTCAACAGGCACTATGGCCCGAAGCTGTGCTCAAGTCGTTCTGGTCTTTCACTAAGGCAGTGGTAGAAGAGGACATGCGCATACTAGGCGATATGCTTGGAATAAATACAGAGCCGCCACAATCGATTGAACAGATTGTAGCCGGATACCATAATGGTATGGGTAATTCAATGCCAGACAATGGCGGCCCTCAAGTCCCATCAGTCAGGGACCCCTCGAGAGTCATCGTCAAAGCACCAAATCCCAACAAATCGCCTGTGCTAGGTGACGACAACAATGACTCGGAAACAAGCAGAGATCAACAATTTGCTCTGGCTGCTCAATCACACTTCTTTCTCCCCATCTTCGCCTTCAAAAATACACTTGCGCAAACCTGGAAACCAGTCAAGAACTATCCACCTCGAGGCAGCATTATTGTCTCCGGATTTGTGGAAGTCGAAGCGCCGCGTGCGTGGCTGGTATTTAATGTGACAGCTGCCTGGGATCCAAAAACCAAAGAATTTGATACAAGGAGTATGGACTTTTCACTACGCAGGGCTCAATTAAAGAAGCAAGGCCCATCAGGTCCTCCACGTCCGCCGGGTGCACCGGGTCCACCCCATTATTAGGAAAATGAGGTTTAAGCAGAGCGAGGCGTTGGGAAGCATTCTAGGCGTATCTGTATTCATAGTTGACGAGTGGGCTTTGGGTATGTAATGAATATTAACTCTTTCAACTTCATGCTTTTGTTTTCGGGTGGAATTAGCTCTCCAGCGATTGCCTTTCACTGATCGCTGCCTTGAAGGCGGCTGAGGTTCGGGAAGTTTCAGCGAGTTAGAAATTGTCTGCTGTCATCAAGTACCAGTCATTGCTGCTTCAAAATTTGTCTTCATATACGCTTTCCGATTTGGATTCTTACATGAGAGTGTTTTCAGCGTGTTGGTGAGCAAATCTTTTGCGCTCTACTTTTATCTCAGCTGTTGTAGACTGAGTGGACGAAACCGATAGATTACGCTTGTTTGCCCATCCGAAAGTTCGAAAAGCCTTCAATGAGTCAGAATATAACAAGCCTCACCTCAAGATCCGACATGGGTAAGATCAATAGCCTTTGAGGCTTCTCCTGTGGAGCTACGGGGTATTTTCTACGTATTGATCTTGGCATGAGATACACATTGCCAGTACTGCCTATTCATTGTTCGTTGTTGAAAGATAAGAAACGATGCACGGATCACAAATATTTGAATGGAGGAGAGAACTTCCAAGTTTGCTGCCGCCACTTCCACTGGTATACAACTAGAAAGGTTTAAAAACGCCTAATGAAGATAAATGTTCAGAAGCATCCCTTACTATTCCTTCTCCTCTTCTTATTCTCAAGCTAGAGGCAAAAATGTTTCTTATGGTAAAGCAAGCCTTCGTTTGTTTATGCTGATTGAATTCAGGGTCGAAAATGGTATGGCTTGGGTATCTTGAATCCCTCCTCCCAAAATCACCGATCGAATTTTACACAAAAGATTTAACGACTTTCACCGACCAGCTCCTAGAAAAATAATCAAAAGGCAAAAAGGAGTTCTGGTCGACCAATCCCCACCATCGAATCTAGTGCCCTTGGTTTCGGGAGTGCGGTGGATTGACGTACTTAGTCTCCTGCCTACGTGTTAAGCAGGACTTGTACCGTTAGACCAGAGAGCAACCTGGTTGTTTTGGTGCAAGCGAGTTGGGCTTATTTAGATTGATTGCGGTGGGTTAGAGATTGAAGGTGAGGTGAGTGGAGGGAGTGAGGTGAAGGTGATGGTGATGGTAAGGGTAATCGTGGTGGCGACGGTATTGGAGATGGTGACAGTGATGATAATGGAGGCTCCAAATGTCCAAGGGTTGATGAATGTCCTGGCACGGCTCTGGTGATGTTAAAATTAATTCAATTTTAAGCATTCACCAGAAGAAGGGACGTGGACGTTATGTCGTTTGTTTTGGGGCAGAACATTAAGCGAGAATGTTTCGTTGCATGTCCATCTACTGCCCTAAACAAAGAGTCCAGTCTGAAACTGCACAATCGGAAAGTCTCCTAGATTAATTTCTAACTTCCGAAGACTCATGCTATTGAGTATGCATACAACTCAACTCCGCTTTGCTTTAAGCGAAGGTGGTTGCACTGCATATCAATATTTCTATATCCGAAAAGGCGTCCAATAAGCAGGTGAAGCATCCACCGCATAACCTTAGCCAACTCCGAAACGTTGCATGAACTTCTCTAGTATCT
The DNA here is from genome assembly GCA_037074945.1 of Tetracladium marchalianum. NCBI lineage: Eukaryota > Fungi > Ascomycota > Leotiomycetes > Helotiales > Tetracladium > Tetracladium marchalianum. The sequence continues at coordinate 7,901 of JBAMDN010001012.1, forward strand.
AAGTAAACGGTGCTGCAGACATATATATCATAGACCCACGTATTTCGCGAAAGTCACGACCTCACTTGAGCGTTTTGTTCCTCTGGAAAAGGAAATGAAATTCACAACTTCAAGAATTCAAGATTCTCCCTCTCAAACACAATGTTCAAACGCACCACCAAACCCCCTCCTCCCACTCCCATACGAACTTACAAAATCAGCCTTCCACCCGACAAATCCTCCTCGGCCATAAAACACAATTTCTTCCTCCCTAAACGTAGCGTTCTCATCACCCGCACTTTTCCACACTCTTTCACAGACCCATCAACTGCCTACGTCTTGACCATAACCAGTACTTCACTACCATCATTAAATGACTTTTCTTTCTTACTTAAACGTACGAGTGCGGTTGCGAGTACCAGTACAGATACGAACACCACTATCGCACCAGCAAAAATAGCAGCGACATCTCATCCCTCTCTCAGCTGGACGAAAACAGATATCATTCTCCGGAGTGAGAGCAATAATGATGATGATGGCAGTAGACAGAAAGTAGAGATGAATCTAACCTCGAATTGGAAGTTCAAGAAATACGCCATTTCACTGGCACTGCCGCCGGCTTGGGATGATGCACCGGGAAAAAGTACGGAGAGGCTTGTGGAATTGCTGTGGAAGGGGACGAATGATGTAAAAGGTTTTGGTGAGTCTGAATTCTACTTTGGTTCTGAGGCTGGAGTTGTTGGTTATTCAGATCTTAGATTGTTGTGTTGATCTACTCGTGGATTGGTTCTGTAGAGGGATGGAATAGTGGATAGCGGGAAGAGAGGGAACGAGACCAAAGTTTATATTTTCTGGGTTTCAAAATGTTGTTGTGTCTAATTTTTCCTTTCCTTTCTTGCTCTTCCTTCGTTCGCCCTCATCTCTAATTCCCTTTTTTTTTTTGAAAATAAAGCCAAAAAACTCGACCGAGGCATGAACCACAAACTCATCCACGCATCCACCAACACCCTTTTAGCACGCTACATTCGCAATCCGTCCAGCGGCGACATCGTCGGTAACATTGAGATATTCGACACGACGATTTCTGCTATCGATTTGACCTCTCCGTTTTCCTCTTTGGGCTTTGATGTTGGAGGTGAAGACAGTAGTAATGGGAATGGAGTGGGATCGTGGGATTTATTAGTTATCATGAGTGCCTTGGTTATTGCTGAGAAGACGTTTAGGTTTGCGCTGAGAGCTTGGGGAGTTAGTAAGGTTCCCGATTCGAGTGGGAAGAAGTGGAAAGAAAAAGGGACGGTGGCTGCTGGTGAGCCTCGTGTTAGCGGTGCGGGAGAAGTGGACGGGGAAGGTGGAAGAGGAGAAGAGAATATTGATATTGATCCAGAGCTTCTTGAATCTCTTGGAGGATTTGGATTTTAAGAAACAAGTTTCGTGAAATGCAAAAGACCATACTCGGAGCAAAAACCAACTCTCTGGAGATGGAATTCTGAACTTATTGAGGCAACGAAGAAAGAGTAGAACTTGCCGGCAATGGTATGAAAAGGGGAGTGAACAGAAGAGGCACTAGCTTAAGCCATCGATGTATCGACCCTCGAGTGATGACCACGCCATGCTACTTGTAAAGCATGTATGCTCATTTATAGGCTATATAAACACTTCTCCCAACGCTCACGCATTCGATTCTACTTCGATCTTCTTCTCTTCCTCCCCCACATACCCCGGCTTCTCCAACTCCTCACCACCCTCCACCCACACCTTCTCCAGCTCGGCCTCAATCTCCCCCTTCCTAGCCTCCCACTCCTTGACCTTTGCCAACCTCTCCCTCAAATCCGCCAACTCACGCTCCACACCCATCTTCTCCTCCTCTGTACCAATCCTCTCCCATTCCCACTGTGCTCCATCTTCACCAAGACCAAGAGTGAGATTATACATATGATATCTCTTCAAACTAGCTCTCGTGCTGATCGTGATAAGGGTGATCCCCTTCTCCTTGCAGCGCTCATATAACAAACCCTCTACATCCGACGACACGGCCGAGGTACCTTCGTCAATAAAAGCGTATCTCGGTTCATGATAAAGTAATCTTGCAATCGCCATCCGTTGCTTTTCTCCACCGCTGAGAACATCTTTCCATTCCTTTCGGGTGTCCCAACCGCCTTCACGGTCAGGGAGGTAACCTAATTTTGCCTCTTCGAGAACGTGCTTGAGTTCATGATCGCGACGACCTTTTTCACGCATGTCCATTTCGCTGTCGGGGTAGATGACTTGATCACGGAGAGTGCCAGGACTAAGGTAGGGTCTTTGAGGAAGGAACATGATGCCATCTGTGCCGATGCTTCGTGGGCGAGAGACGAGACCACGGTAAACGGGCCATAGACCGGATACGATGCGAGCTACGGCTGATTTACCAACGCCATTGGCACCAGATATCTAAATATGTTAGAAGAGTTGTTTCGAAGAGGATGGGTGGCTTACGAGAAGATGTTCTCCAGAGTGAACAATGACAGATAGCGACTCGCCAAGCTCTTCTCCCCCATGTGGGAAAACAGAGGGTGCGACGAGTGGTACGTTCTCTAGTCTTACCCCATCAAATCCTTTCTGGATAGTACCTTGTACATCGGACAATGAGAAGCGTTCGGTGCCCAGACCTCGAGGTGGGAAATAAGCATTTGCGTGAACTCGATGTAAAGTTGAGATCAAAGTGTAAACACGACTGGTGTATCCAGCCAGTTCAGAAAGATCCTTGATGCTGTACATCATTCTTCCTCCAGCATCAGCTAGCGAAAGCATAAGTCGCTTGTTGGTAATGAACTCCTTCATTCTTCCCCTTTCCCTCCCACCACCTCCATTTCCAGACACATCCGCCAATTCTTGAATACCTCCTAGACCACCCCATGCAGGTAAGAAGACAGGCAAAGAGCTTAGAAGGTAGCCGTAGGCACTCCAGCTATATTTGAGAATGAAATCCTCAAGAATGTTGTATCGAATCTTGAGTTGGTAGATGTTTTCCATCCACTTCTTCAAACTCTTGAACTCTTTATCTAAAAAGACCATTTCCATATTGGCTCCTCCATAAAATGAGACTTCTTCTGCATTCGCGATGAGACGAGCATGTAAACCTCTGAAGTCACCCTCCTTGCGGCCTTCCACGGCCTTTAACTTGCCAAATGGTGGCGAGAGTCTTCGCAGTAATGTTGCGGTCAAAAAGTAATTGCTCAATAGACCAGTAAGGGCCAATGGCCCAAGAGATCGATATAATTGATAATTGAAGACCACAAGATCCACAAATGGCTTTCCTAGTGAAGAGTAAAGACCAGCAGCGGATGCACAGAAATGTGTGAGGTCCTGAGTGATGAATTGATCCGCTCCCTGTCCGATTCCACCATCTAGATTTGTTAATTTGTAATAGTTGAGATTATCGTTGAGGTATAAATCGTGTATGTATCGTGTGAGGCGAGTTCGGAAGGCGATTGAGACTTTTGATTGTAGGAATTTGATCATGGCGTTTGTGTAGGAGGCAAAGCTTCCGATTCCGCACCACTATAATTCGATTATTACTCCCTTTTCTTAATCCAGCAGCAGAAGTCGTGAGGTCCTTGCTTCAAAATTGTGTAACTAACCTTGATAATACCCCAAATAAATGACCTTCCATTCCCCGCTACTAAATCTCTCACAATCTCTCCATCCAACCTGGCCACAACCAGGGAGAGATAAGTTCTTAACATTAAGAATAGTCCGTGACTCAATAACAGTCCCGTCTCCTTACTCTGCCACCTCGGTATCATAATACTCATCAAGCTCAAAAACTGATGCAAGAAAGCCAGATTCAACCCCGGCTTCGTCTGCGGCGGCGGAACCTGAGGAGTCTGCTGCCCATCCGTCAAGCCCGACACTCTCGGCGGATTCAGAAACAATCTGCGATGAGCATCAAAGGTCATTGCCTTGGTCGGGTGTATGGTAACCTTCGAAGTTGAGTCCTTATAGGGAACGAAGATCACTCTCGAGCCATCTTTATTCTTCAGACCACTATTCCGACGTAATAACCTCTGTCCCTCTGCTTTTTCGGCTTTGCGCTTCTTCCATCTTCGTTGTGCGCCAGCGCCGCCTATGATTATGGACAGGGTGAGGAGGAATGTGCTGATGATCTTTGTGGCTTTGGAGGTATTCTTGATACGTTCGCGGAATAGGTTTTTGTAGAGATGGTAGAAGTGGGCGAGAGGATCTTCTGACCCCCTCAATGTTGATTGTGAGGCCATTGAAGCTCTGCCGATGGTAAGAGTTGTCGGATTTGATCAATGTAGAAGAGTGCTTTCCGTCGTCCTCCTCGCCATCAATATCCCCAGCTTCGGCGGTCTTGTTTATTGTTCCCAGCGTCAATGAAGCACTTGTTGGTGGTTTTGTTGTAATCCACCAAGTTGTAGATGTAGCAAGATCATCACTTCCAATGCTTTACATGTGAGGAAGTCATCATGAAGTCGTGAAAATCGTCAAGCCCGGATGACTTGGTCGTTGGCGGACATGTGAAGGAGCTGCACTGTCGGTGTCACTGAATCGAGTTTCTGGGGTAGGCTGGACCGAGGCCAAAGAGGATGCTCACGTGCCATTGACTTCCCCATCTTTCGGAAGCACCGGGGAAATTGGTGGATGGTGAAGTGACATTGACATCAAGGAGATCTTCTTTGGCTTGCAAAAAGTATTTGTACTCAGGCACTGGTGTAGATTGGTACCAAAGTCTAAGTCTCGGGATGACAGCCTCTCCCAATCGAATAGCGCGAAGAAAAAGGGCGATTGTTACAAAACAGCATCGAGGGGAAAACACACGAAAACTCTTCAGTTGAGTATCCAATTATGGCGAACCCGGTTTATTTATTATGATTGTAACTAACAAATTAAAGCTAGGTATCATTCTCTCGGCCTCTCTGTTCCAAATCTCGTGCATTTCTCTCTTGAAGAAGGTTGTCACCTGTCCTCCTGGCATCTGCTCAATTGTGATGGATGCAAGATACCAACATCTCACACCTAATTTCTCAATAAAATCCAGGAACCCAATCATACCGACCGCGCCTATATCTTTCACCGTCAAGTTTCTCTGCACTCATTCAACCTGACGAGTCTTACGAGCCAACTCCTCATCCATTGCCTGAAAATACCCCTCCATCTTCCACCTCCATGAATCCAAATACGGCTGCATATCCTCATGCGCTGGCGACCAAAACTTCTCATGCAAACTCTTCACTCCTCCTTCCAGATCAGTCTTCGTGGGATGGTGAATATTCCACGAATAATTCAACTGCGTCCACGGCATATTGCCATCCTTTCGGTGTGCGTAATTCAGTAAGTTCTGCTCTGGATACTCCGGATGGAACTTGTTTGGCGTGTTCAAAATCGACAAATAGTAATTAAACATCTGAACGTCCGGCTGAAGTACAAAGATTCCCGCGTTCAGGTAATCCATCCGGAAATCGTGTCCCGCTTCCGTGGGAGGGTAGTGGTGTTTCGCTGCCAACGCAGGCGTGCTTGCAAATGAGTAGTTTGCTGGAAATGCGGCCTCGTCATTGAAGATGTACTTCTTCTTATGGCCAGATTCCTGAGAGCGGACGGCCTCGTCATCAAAGATGCCGTCGAGTGGGTGCACGAGGACTGTGTCTCCATCAAGGAAACAGATGCGTTCGAATTGCTCAAATTGCCAGAATCTCAACTTGGTGAGGACGGTGGACCATCTTTCTACTCCTGGTAGGACCCATGCTTCTCGAATCACATCCTGCTCTACGACAATCGCACCGTCCTTCCTCAACCGTGCCCGGTCATCCTCATGGACACTATTAGTCACCAGAACGATGAACGGGATATTCGCATCTTCTGAACGAGTATCTTGAGCGTGAAGGAGTTGGTAAGTCAAAATCCGTGTGGCGACGAAATAGTGGTCGTCTCCTCCAGTGAGGAAGGTCGCGAAGGCGTATTTTGAGGTAATGTTGGGGATAAGAATTGGTTCGGTGTGCACGCTGGAAGCATTGTAGGGATGTGATTCAGTTGAAGCCAAGACGACATATCGGCGTATCTCATATGGGATATGCGCGATCTTGGAAGCGAATTGCCAGAGGATGAGCAGAACGATGCAAGCGAGGATGAATGCTTTGGAGCGAAGACTCCACGTGACGACTCTCGACTTGCGAAGTTGAGTCCAGGTGATCATGGTGAAGGTTTTTGTGAGACGGCGGCTGTTTATTGCGCTTACTTGGGTGTGGTATCGGCCAGTTGTGTTTGGTACTGAGGAAGAAACACGATGAAGCTGCTGAGCATGAGGAACTAAAAAGCACACGATTCATCAGAAGGGAGATGAAGATATATGAGTCTCTCCCCAACATCTCATTCACACAAAAGAGAAGACAGAGAGATCCCAGGGAGTTGAAGCAACGAAGCAAGGAAAGAAAGAAAAAGCACAACTCACACCCAACACTACACTACACAACCAACCAAGTTCCCGACCACGCGTTCTGATCCATCGAACTACCCTCGTGGCATTTCCCTCTCTCCCCTATGTTCTTCCGTGCCTTGCACTTGCATTTCCGCATACGTCGTTAGGACGAGCCAAAAAGCACTACTACCCGTATGAGACTTTCCTTCGGCTGCTGGTAGTGGTGCTATGATGCGCACTAAAATCCTTACGAGGTTGACCGTCCAACTCTGTTTTAGTTTTAGAGCAGCGGCGACGGGATCGACTGACGAACGGTGGTTGTTTGATTTACCGACATAACCCAAAGTACCTCCGTACCGTCCTACACTCACCCCCCCGTAGGGTACACTTACTCACTCATCATGGAGCACATGCATACAAACTTGCCTAACCTCCTAAAACATACGCATCTTAGCTTAAGCGAGCCTCCAATTACACATTAACCTTAAAAAGCCTCATTTCTAACTGGTTGGGGAAGAAACATTCCGGGAGTCGGGGATTCGCGTATGTTTTCTCAGAAGCAGCGGGACTGCATGGGTACACGCAAACACCTCAACATCAAGCTTTTCTCTTGGTATTTCGCGCTCTTTGTCAAAGAGAATGCTGGTTGAATTTTATGCCACAGAAGCTTACAGCCTACGTAAAAATTATATCTACCCGGTATTTCTCTGGTTGATTACCGTGCTTCGGTTGCTTCGTGGTTATTTCCGTGATGACCGTAGGTGGGGCTCTGTCTTTTGCGGCGACATGTGGAGTACTTTAACTTACAAAATAGTGGGGGTTGGGGAAGTCGCTTGTTCGCACGTTTGGATGAACGGGTTACGTGGACTTCCCCAGGTAACCAGAGTGAATACTGCACTTGTGATCAATATCTTAACAACTTGCCTTAGTATATCGAGATCGAATTAACTACACGGGGTAGCAAACGGAACAACAAACCGCAAAACCTCCATCACTAACGTTGTTCTCACTGGTAGAATCACTACGGAGATTTTAATTTTTCTCGAATGTGCTGTAACCCTACTTTTCCAGAGCCAAGGTTCAAATTGTTGAAATTGGTGAGGCCTCGATGCCATTGGGAGTACAGGAAATAAAAGTCACACAGAGCACTGTGAACCACTCATCTCTATCCCGTTTTCTTTCTCTGTCTTCTGATTCTTTGGGCCAAGCATGAGCCGCGTTGATGGACATTACTCGGTATGTTAGGTATACTCCATCTCATCCCAAGCGGTCCAATGACGACGATCCATTCGTGTCTCAAATTCTCAATCGGTCATACTCCTTTATCTATACAATTCTGTGTCACTTTAATCTTCCGTTCTATCACTGTATGAGTGCATGTCCAATTGTGAAAATTGCATAGTAATAACACATGCTCCATGGATAGTGATGCAAGGAGGCATGGAAAGCACAACATTAAGGTTAGACTTAATGTTTTTCACAAGCGGGAAGTCTATGCTCTGTCCACCGCGTTTCCTTCTCGAAAGGGATGATACTGTAGCAAAAACCCATGAAACCATCTCCTTTCGTTCTCAACGAGAGATTCTCGCGGGTCAATTGACATTCCAAAAATTTACTCACCGTCAAGAAAGAGATCTTCCGTCAACCAGAATAGGAAAATGCAGCCCCATCACCCACACGCATATTCTTTCCCTTCAAGTTCCTTCGGGACACGTCTTCTCATGTACATCTCCATCCGCATCACAAATATCATATCATTTTCTCCCACTTTTGCTCCTTGGTTTTCCAATCCTTACACAATTATCGTAGGCACCTACATTAATTTCCCTTTCATTTCGTTTTATTGTTTCCGCATCATTTCATTTTCGTTGTTTTCATGGATGAAATGTACTGTACAGAGATGTCAGAACCATCTGCACGGGAGATCAATTGTGGGGTTTGCATGTTGACCGCGTCACTTAGACACGCTTTCATTGTTTGACGGTGTGGAAAATCTTCTTCTACCTGAGGCTCTTTCTTTTGGACTTTGGATCATTGACATACTGTATGGTATTGATTTCTAATGCAGGGGTCTGGAGTGAAATTAAGATGGCTGGGAACTCGCGGAAGTGAGTGAGAGTCACTTGGTTTAGGCAACAAGACAAGAGTTTTTGTTTGTAGGTTGATGTACGTATTGATTTTGATTTTGTGATGGGTTGGTGAGTTGAGGTTTTGATTGGGGTTCGAAATGAGATGGGGGATGGGAAAGAAAGGGCCGAGGTGGTGGTGATGAGATGCGAAGTGCATTGCACATGCAATATTTTCGGGTTCCATGAAGACAAGTGTCTTTCTCTGTTGGAGGATGCATGGGAATGAAAGTAACGACGATGACGGAGAAAAGAAAGGGAGTGGAAACGACATATGGAAGGCTATAATTTCCGACTGGTCTTTTGGGAGTTGATGAAGCCGGTTCCCTCTTCTCTTTGCTGCTGGAAGACCAGATGACGAGAACGATATCGACAAGGACATAGAGACGTTTAGACAAACTTTGACGGTGGAGTTTTGTGTTGCACATCTTCTTCTTCGTCTTCTCATCCTCCTCCTCTTCTGATGGTGCGTATAGTCCACAAGTAGTTGTCAAACGAAAGGCCTGTGGATTAAAATTTGTTCCAAATGACGGACCATTCTACTAGATACCTTCTACAATCTCAAGGGTCAATTACGGGAGGGAAGATGTACCATATTGGGAGACAGGAAACCGAAAGAAGAAACACTGTACAAGCCGGCAAGGCGCGCAATCAGAAGGAGACGGCCCAGAAGAGTTTTATATGGGCTGGCTTGATGAAAACGCCTCTCGCTCAACTCCAATCAAAGACGAAGCAAGGGTGAAAAGATGACGCTTGTAAAATATCTGTCCTGTCCGAGCCCAAATATACATGATCGACCATTACTGACGTTCTTCAGAAAACACATGGTATGTCTGCAGAATAGCAAGCAAGTATGAGGAGCATGCAAGCATAAGCATTGGATGTGATGGACGAGAACCAAGGACCAAAGACTCTTCTCCTCGAAACAGATCAATTCTGCGCCGCACCGATCCGTAAACCTACCTCAGTAGGAGAAAGAGAAACGCAGACGAATGAACAGAACACCCCAACGATAGCGACAACATCTACTTCGATCCAGAATGAGAATAGTTCCATACCGCACTTGCCACCAAATACCGGTCATATTGATGTAAAAACAAGGGACGGAATAAATACTGACCAAGTTGTCGCGATCAAGAGATTCAACATCCCAAGCTCAATGGACTTCTCAACCACGGGCGCAGCTACAGAAAGACGGAAGACAATGTCGCTGGAAAAGGGGAAGCGTGGACGTCTCTCTCTCCCAGATTACCGCACATATATCTGTCAGAGAAACTCTCAAGAATCATTTCATCGATTTCTGACGAAAGTTCAAAAAGACTATCTACAGTCAGCAAGCCCGATTTATCTTTCTTGATAATGCCGCGAAAGATTAAGGGTGGTCACTTCATAAAGGTCAGTTGGTGTTTAAAACAAAGAACTCCAATTATGCGTGCATTCACGGCCTTCCTCACTTCTTGATTTGCCTTTGCAATTGAAATTCTGTCATCTATTTACGTTTTCTCTCGTTAGATGAAGCAGAAACCGAAGATTTTTTTTATAAATCTCAAAGAAATTCAATCGAAACCTCTTGTATCCGTGTGAAGAAACCGTGAGGTTGAACTGTCAATTTCTCTCTGTTGGCTTTGTTTGCTTGAAGTACATTGTCTTGTGTTAAGCAGGAGATATGATCCCTATCGTTTCTCAAACATTTGCGTTTTTGTCTGGTTTTTTCTCATGTGTCTTCTTTCTTTTCCTTTTTTATAAGAACTCACGTACTGCGCAATGCCTCCAACGCCCTCCCTCCCTGTACGAACCTGGCACTGTTACTGTTACTGCCACCATCATCCTTACCGTCGTCATCCTCAACCTCACGGTCGAAAACTAAACGCTTTGACCACTCTGTTTTGTTGCATGTTGAGAAATGTTCTCAACATGGCTCATCCGGCCCAGCTTTATCAAATATAGACAGACCTATGGTATTTAGTCCCTGTATATATTAAATCAACGCCGTGGTCCTCGGCAGTGCTGTCGATAGCTCAATAACCTATCATATGTATTTTGTTGCACGTCGCAAATACCAACATATGCCCTTTGGCATAGTAGAGGGCTCTACTAGCGTCTGCAGTATACCCTATTTATACTACTGTCGTCGTTCTTACCGTCCTTGTCACTCTTGGCCTCACTGCCGAGAAGGAAACAGGTTGACCATTCCATTTTGTTGCACGCCACAACCTGGAATACTAAAAGAGCGATTTGTGGTAATCAATGTCCCTGAAGTAGGACACAAACTGTTCATTTAGACATCGCAATAGACTTGGAATTGAAAGAGCGTTATTCAAAGCGTATGTTCTGATTGATAAGGAGGAATAACGAGTTGCTAGAGTAGGTGCAGAAGTATTTTTTCTTTTGTATACTGGTCCTCCACAGCAATTTAAAAATGATGTGTTCAAGCAATTTCAAGTCAGAAAAAGATCATAGTATAAACATGCACGATGCAAAAAGATGAATGTAACAATCTCAAATTTCAATAATCGAAGTGATACTTCTCACTGCGCTGGCGGAGACCTACAACCCAACAACTTTACCTCTCGGAGGAAACCATAATCCAGATGCAAGTGCTTCTTAGTTTCTATGCGAAAGAAAACCGACATGAAGGACTTGAGGAAATGATATAGACTACGGCCTAGTCCTGCTGCCGTCTTTCATCCGCAGGCGCAAGGACGGCGTGTGTTGATAGGTCGTCCCGAGCTGTCTTGTAGCCGCCGTGGTGGGGAAGTTTTACAGGTCTCGACCCCAGTTTCTGGGCGTGTCAAAAGAAGGTTGATGCGTGCGGCGGTGAGGGTAGCATGAGAGCTCGAGAGCTCAAGGGAGCTCATGCCTGTGAAGAACAGCATGTACAGGGTATGAGGATGAGGGTCCTCGAGAAGCTGGTTTGAAGCAGGTACGGCTCGCTTGGATTGTTGTTGTTGTTGTTAGCAAAGATGAGAGAGATGCGATTATTCCATGTCTATTTTTACCTTCGGCTGACGCTTCCGAGTGGGAATGAATGCACGCAACAGTTGTTAGCTCTTAATTCGACTAGATATGTGCTGTACGTATGTTCTATCGATGGTCCGTCAATTCAGTCTCTTGTAGTGAAGGACTAACATTCTCTGCAAGCCCTCAACAGGTGAATCCCGAACTCTAACCACCAGAGACTCTCATCAAGTGGAGATGTCGTGATATTGAAGGTAGTACAAGTACAGGTCTACAGCCCCTGACTCAAATGTTCAGATGGCCCAGATCGTCCAGATGCTGGATAATGTGCCTGGCTCAGTGATAGGACCAACCGCTGAGTGATGAAGCCAGGGCGCTTAATCTTCTTTCAGGCGTGCCCTCGCCATCACTAGTTGCTGGGGTCATGGCTGGTGCCGGGCATGGCTGTGGATGGAAAGCGAGGCCAATGGCGAGGTGTAGATAGTTATCGAGTAGTGTAGAGAAGTTGACAGATGCTGTAATTGATGGGATTGCGAGCAATAGTGCTAGACCGTGGACCAGGCTGTGTGAAGCCATATCAAGTACTGCTACCCTCCCCTTCCCTCCTCCACACTTGGCCGCGACCTTCCTCCACACTTTCCACACCTTTCTCATTGCAGCTCAACTTCAACTTCAACTTCAACATCAACGTCAACGCTCAACGTCAGCTTCAACTTCGCACACTCGCTCAATTCCAGGACCATCACAACTCTCTCAATCCTATTCCATTCAACCCGATTCCAGCAACAACACTCTGCTCTTCCCTTGCCGTCGTCGATAAGTAGCTAAGCTCTGCCACTTGTCTCCATCCAGCCAATCTTATTGGCCTCATTTCGCTAAAGGGAAAGCAGCTGGCAGATCCCCGACCGGTCTTGATTATTGCCCCCCAAGGTCCCCATCGCTCTCGCTCTCAGCCTCTTCTTTGATCTCACCTCCTCCACTCTTCCCCCCGACGACAAAAAGAGTTCGCAGAGATAGTCGTTGTAGTGAGAGATAGAGGCACTTTACCTCGCCCCTCGATACGCTGCATCCGCTGCTCAATTGTCGCCAACTCGTTGCGCATCCCTCTATCGCTTTGTCCCCGTGTCGCAATCCACTCCGCGCATCCAAACATCGGACTTGTCAAAGCCGCTTTAGGGAGCTCCCGTCGGTGACGATCGAGTTGCTCATCTCCATCGACGCGTGAGTATCACGATCCAGTACTTGTACGTTCCAAGAAAACAAACTCGACCTCGGTCATCTGCTCTCTCTCTCTCTCTCTCTCTCTACACTCCCCGTCCTCCTTTACCGCCCTCGATGAGTAATGAGATTGCTCAGCCAACTGAGCAGAAGAACCAGACAGCCCGCCCAACATCTGTAGAAGGTAGAAGAGCATCGAAACCGCCTGCGCTGGATACTTCCCGTTGTATGTATCCCCTGCCCTTCTCCTCTTTTGTCCAGTGTAGCACGCGCGATTCCCTTTCGTTGCGCCGTTTCGGCAGCTGTCAAGATGATGAACTCGATGGCTAACATCTCCGCCCGCAGACACAGACGCCCCTCACCCTCCAAGCTCTTCGACACAGACCACCGAGCAGACATCGTCAACTGCGCAGCATACTACATCTACCGACGAATCAGAAGTCCCAGCAGTCGTGGGTTCCCAAGACGAGAAGGATACTCTTCGAGTAGCCGACCAAGCTTCCGAAGTATCACGAAAGAAACGGGGTCTTCTTTACGTTCCCTCGAGATCTTCATCGCACAAGAACCAGCAGCCATCACCAACAACCACAGGGCTGAGCGGTGCAACGGAACCCAGAGACAGCATCGGAGACCAATCCAAGGGGTCAAAAGGCAGCATATTGGGCCGGAGGCGGAATGGTAGTGCTGGAAGCAGCAAGATGTCGATAACACCACCAGGGGCCTCTACCGGCCACACACAAACCAGCGATCCTAGCACCGCCAACTCATCACCCGCACAAAAGCCAAAGCCAAAGAAGAAGAGCTTCTTGTCCATGCTCTGTTGTGGTCTGCCAGATCATGGCAACAATCTAGACGGAGGCGACAATACTACTCCCGCGAATAAGGTCACTAAGATTACGGGGGATCGACCAACTACAGCTAGCAAGCCAGTTGTGAATTCTTCGGAAGAGAAGACTGCACCGGCGCCACAACCACAACCACAAACCGAAAAGGATGCGCTCAAACAATCCGATCCAGAAAAGGCGCCCACCATTTCTGACGAAGGAAAAGATATCGAGATTGAACCGTCAACCAAAACCGTAAGCAATGGAGATGCCAGCCATCCAAAGCCTGATGCGCGCGACCAAGCTTTGCCAGATTTACCAAAGGGCGAGTCCAGCTCGCAGGGCGAACGAGCGGGCCCAGTTGTTGTTGCACCAATTCCAATCAGAGCAGAGTCAACCCGCAAAACTACAACAGAATCGCAACACAAGAGCGATGGTGAAGGCGACGTGAAGATGGAGAACACAGAGCCAGTTCAAGCGGAAGCTGCTGTGCCAGCTGCGCGCAATACGGACTCTTCGACGAACAAAGTCGCAATGTCCCTCCCACCACCACCTCCAGTTCCGGAGCCAGAAACTATACAAGAACCAGAACAAAAATGGCTCCTTCCTCCAATTGCCCCAAGGTTTCAAGGCAAGAAGTGCTTGGTACTCGATCTTGATGAGACGCTTGTTCACAGTAGTTTCAAGGTAATTCTCTCGCTCTTGAGTCAGGTCAAATCTCTAACAAAACTCCAGATCCTTCACCAGGCAGACTTCACAATTCCCGTCGAAATTGAGGGCCAGTATCATAATGTCTATGTCATCAAGCGCCCTGGTGTGGACCAGTTCATGAAACGAGTTGGTGAACTTTATGAAGTGGTAGTCTTCACAGCCTCGGTCTCAAAAGTAAGAATGAACCAAAGCATCTGATAGTTGAACTACAGCTGACCATCATTAGTACGGTGACCCACTCCTCGATCAACTCGACATTCACAATGTTGTTCACCACCGATTATTCCGCGAGAGTTGCTACAACCACCAGGGCAACTATGTCAAGGACCTTTCCCAGGTTGGTCGAGACCTTCGCGAGACGATCATCATCGACAACTCGCCCACGTCATACATCTTCCACCCACAACACGCCGTTCCCATCAGCAGTTGGTTTTCTGACGCTCACGACAACGAGCTCCTCGATTTGATTCCCGTCCTGGAAGATCTCGCGGGCTCTGCAGTCAGAGATGTCAGTTTAGTTCTCGATGTCGCACTCTAAAGCCTGAAATCGACTGCATATATGTAATTGCGCTTTATCTGCATGCAAATACACATACAACATTGCTATTCATAGCGGATGGCGTTTTTGGGCTGATTGATTGATACTGAGCTGATACCATTTTCTTGGTTTCATTGTAGAATGTACTGTTTAATCTATGTAATTGGCCTTTAGTCGTCTGCCGGCGAGACCAGCAGGATGGAGGCTGTTTTTTTCTCATTTCATTTGTTTCAGCAGGAGGACAACACATAAGGATGATAGTATCGCGAGGGATGGTTCTTCAAATCAAAGTGAACTGCGAAAAGAAAAGAGGAGGAGAGAGCAGATCACTTTGAATTTGCAGAGAGGGGAACAGAATTGTTTTCAAAGCAGCGAGTGAATCCTCACACAGCAACAAAAAGAGAGCTATACAGAACCGGCAGGCAAATCAGCGCTGTTAAACCTACAGTCTACCTTATTTTCTTCACTTACTTTTCTTTTTTGTTGTCGGAGAAGTTGGATGGGGAGTTTGATCATAGGAGGGGAAAAGTGTAGCACAGAACAGAACAAGAATTGGCACGCAGAAGATATGGGAAAGCCTGGAGAGGAGGAGCGGAAGAAAAATAGTTTATTTCCATTTGTTCAACCTTCATCTTTTCCCTTTTTCATCTCTTTCTTTCTTTCTCATTCTGGCATCGTGTTTCGTTGATAGTGTTTTCATCGCGAGAGGAGAAACACTGAATCCCCCACCACACTTTTTTCTTTCTTTCTTTAGATGTATCAGTTGCACCTTTTCTTGCCGTTAAGGGGTGGGAAGAAGAGGAGAGCCGAGTGAGGATGGGGTGGATGGATGGCTGGATGGATGAATGAATGGGTGGATGGTTGTTGTGAGAGTGTGTGAGACGAAATGAAATGAAAGAAATATCTAGTTGAAGTGAGCGAGAAGTTCGAATTGGTTTAGATGTGAGGTCTTGTAATAATGTGAAGGTGAAGTGATGCTCTTGATGTGAAGATAAATCTGCGAACTCTTGATAATACCAAATGGAAGTTTTGGAGAGGAGGGGGTTTTTCTGGAGCGGATATTGGAAGCCAACATCCATGTGTTTACATGAAATAAGGTAATTCCGCTAATGACTAGGTGAATCATTACGATTGTCTCTTGAACAGCACTAGAATTCAATCAGCACCTCTTCTAGTACAGTACCCTCAATCATTTCGCTCCAAACACAGAACCAAATGGAAACATTTCAAGATTAGCAGTTGCCAGTCCAGACCTCGCCTGAACTCATTAGACGGAGCTACTCTCACCTAGCGTGGAGCCCGAACCCCAGCTAAATGCCAAGAACTCCACTCCCAAATCGACCCTCGTGTCCTCAATTCAAATTATTGACACGACCGCATACACTCGCACCTCGCTCCCCATCGTCCTTTCGCAAATAACATCCGCCATCTCAATTCACACTCCTTCGGCCCTTTTCAATTAATTTAAACAGATAGATCAGATTCAAAATGGTATGTTTATTTGCTTGCATTGATTGGGGTGAAGGGCAATGGGAAAGGGGAGTGGATGGAGGTTAGATGGCGCGTGAGAGAGGAGAAGGAGAGCTAGGGAGATGATGAGAGGAGAGGAGAGGAGAGGAGAGGAGATCAATTGCTCTGCTTTTGATGGAGTATTGCGCTCTTTCGCGATTGCTACCTCTCTCCTCTGTGCCACTTCGCTCTCTCCTCCCAGCATCCACTTCCCCCATCTCCCCTTCTAGCTCCTGCACCACTCTCCCTCCCCTCCTCCCCCTCTCAATCCCTCTCCTACTCCATTCCATTCCTCAATATTCAATCGAAACACCCGCACTAACAAATCCAACCTCGAACAGTCTTCCCCACGCCCATCCTCCCCCATCTCAACGCCAGCTGGCACCCCCAACGCCGCCTCATCCTCGGCTCGTCCATCCTCCCCTACACCACCAGGAGGACCAAAGACAGCTATCCGTCGTCGCGCTGCCGCTGATCAGAAGGATAAGCTTGCCAATACCAGACCTTCGAGTACGAGAGCTGCTGGTGCAGGTGGAAGCTCTAGTACTATGTTGAGTGAGTTCTTTCTTTTATTTTCTTTTCGGGTTTTGGTTCTGGAAAGGCGGTTGGGGAAAGGAGGAACAGTGGGAGAGGAAAGTGCACAGAGACGGAGTTTAGAAATCGAAGGGGTGATTACAGGAGAGGAAGGGTCATTTGGAGGGTGTGGCAGAGGACAGGAAGGGGTTTGGTGAATCATTACTTCTACGTGCCAGCGCAAGACCATCAGAGAAGCTTCAAGCCAGCCCCAAGCAAGAATCGCAAGAACGAGTCGAGTTCTGTAAACGAAATTTCAACTAGAATGAAACAGAAAGCTAACATATCCGTCTCCTTGAACAGAGCTTTACACCGATGAGTCCCCAGGATTGAAGGTCGACCCTGTCGTTGTCTTGGTTTTGTCGCTCGTCTTCATCTTTAGCGTTGTTGCGCTTCACAGTATGTCACTCCTCCCTTTTGAGACAATATGGGTAAAAGTATGCTAATACGAGAGTGCAATATAGTCATCGCAAAGCTCACTCGCAAGTTCTCTTCTTAAGCGCATTTGGTTTTTATAAGGCTGTTGAATGGAATTTGGAAGTTGTAGGGAGGGTGAGAAAAACAAAAATCAAGGGTCATTGAGTGGTGTGGGCTCTGATTTGTAAATTCGTACAATTTGGAGGATATGGAGGAGGGGTGGACAGTGATGGAGAGGTGGAAGGAGGAGAACAGTGGATGGATGGGTTTGTGGATGCACACCTTGCACGCTTTTTGTTTCGTGTGCGTTGTGCGTTTGCACTGGGTGGAATGGGATGGGATACTGGCTTTGTATTATAGACGGACCACCTATTTTCCAAGGCATTTAGCAAAAATTTGATTTGGTTTGTTTTCCTTTGAAATGCTGAGGTTGAAGGTTAGATTGGTAAATGTAGGTTTCTGTGAATTGATATGCTTGTGGGTGATGCTGTACTCTATATGTAGTATGTATAGTAATCAGGCTTGAGGGCTCGATGGCATCATTCATCCTTTAGGTACTGTAATAGACGGAATGTTGTCCGTGTCAGGTCCAGGTATTGGTAGCATTGATACAGGATTATGTCAGGAAGTAAGTGAGGGTCGAGTCTAGAATGTGAAGACGGCTGGCTCTATTGAGTGAGTAGATGGCTGGTTGGCTGGTTTGAAGGGTGGGATTGACCTGGGTCCGCTTCTGCTTTGCATATGGACATATGGAGATAAGACCTTGGTGCATACGCTCCAGGGTAGACAAGAAACCCTTAAAGAAACATGGGTGTCTATGGGGAGGAGGAAGGGGAGGTTGATTTAAGATTGGAGATTGACATGATAGGGTACGAACGAATTCAAGTAATGGATAAGCTGCAGAAGCAGTGTATGCTTATAAAGAGTACCTACATGTATACTACATTGAGTGAGATGGATATGTTTATATTGAAGTTGTGCGCGAGACGAGTTGAAGCGAGCTGGTTGGACAGAGGGTGGGTTGGGTTTGGTGAGAGCGGCACAGTGATGGGACGGATAAATTATATTGGGAGGGTAAAGATCTTGCATGTACGTTGTACGTACTGTACATACAAGGGAACTCCTGTGTTGGAAGGGAGATGTCAGGAGTGAGGAAGAAGAATGGAGAGACTTGGTAGAGGCCTCCACTGAGTACTGTTTCTTCCTTTCCCTCCACATAATGGGGAGAGAATGATCGAATCATGGTATGATATGAAGTATCTGGGGCCGGGAGTCTTGACCTTTCCAAGAGGAGAGACTGGAGAGTCGGATGGATTACTCCAGTAGGAAGTCTATGTCGTTTAGGAAGATGTTTACGACACGCTTCCACGAGTACGGCGTCAGGTCAAGTGGGAATGGGTGGAGACGTCTCAAAAGCTTGAAAATGTGTCGATGGAGTGTGAGAGGTCTGGACGTTGTTTTGCCCCCTCCTCCCCCCACCATGAAAATGGACGGCGGTTGCAATGCCCCGCCCTCCTGCCACTTCGTCATCCTCTTTGTTGATGGGTATTCCACGTGCAACCCAACCACCACACGCACACAACACCCGCCCTAGACCAGCAGCGTCTTGGTCTGGAACATTTCCTTGAATTCTCTACGCAACGACTTCTTCTGCTTGCCAACGACACGACACGCCTTGTTGCCTTGTTGATCCACACAGAATTGTTCCCGGAAGCTGTACAGCTAGGTTGACAACCGCGAGCTATCTGACAAGCTCAAATCAAGTACGATTACAACTCCATACACACCTCCTTCTTCCACTTCCGCCCACAAGTCATATGTCAAAATAATAGAATCTTGATTTCTGGAGTCAATTCTCCAATCCATCCTTCCGCAATTATGGCTTCCAGCAGCAAACCCCCAAAGCAGGACGACCATGATAATATTCCTGCCGGACTGATTGCGCAAGCCGAAGCTGCCATCTACGGCAATTTCGAAGATTCAAGTGCAAGACCAAGTTTCCAGAGGCGACCGTCGGTGGCAGATCAAGCTTCAAAGGGTCACTATGAGACGAGAGAATCGCGCTCGTCGTCTTCAGCGACACAACGACCTCCGCGACATACTCTGGGCCGCGTATCTACAAAGTAAGGTCCTTCCACGACTGTGCAGGACTTGTACTGTACAATTTGCTATGGGCAAGGTGCTCACTCCCCTCTAGTAGAAGTCACCTCCACGTCCCCAACATCCTCGAAGATGGCTCGACCGAAGCACCACCCGCCTACGGCGAGAAGCACGGCCAGATAGAAATGAGCCAGGATGGCCTCGACACCAAAGTCAAAGTCACAGAAGATGGACGAGTAAACATAAATATCAATCAAAAGACGAGAAAACTCTCAGATCTCTTGGTCCCCGCGCTAAGAAATCAACTCTCTCTCGTTGCGCAGGAGGAAGAAACTCCTCTCCCGACGGGATATATCCCACCTGCGCTAGGAGGTCAGCCTGGACAAAGACCCCCACCTAAGCTGAATGTGGTCATACATGTGGTTGGGTCCAGAGGTGATGTACAGCCTTTCGTGGCATTGGGGAAGACGTTGAAAGCGACGTATGGACATCGAGTGCGTGTAGCGACACATCCTACATTCCAAACATTCGTTGAAGAAAACGGACTGGAATTCTTCAGTATCGGCGGTGATCCTGCCGAACTCATGGCGTTTATGGTCAAGAACCCTGGTCTGATGCCTGGATTCGAGACACTCAAGAGCGGTGATGTAGGTAAACGTCGAAAGGGCATGGAGGAGATTGTGCTTGGGTGTTGGCGATCTTGTATCGAAGCTGGTGATGGACTGGGTGCTCCGAGACGAGAAAGTTCTGATAGTTTGGGCTTTGATGCGGGTATTAATTTGGATGCGGAACCTTCTCAACGGCCGTTCATTGCCGATGCGATTATCGCCAATCCTCCGAGTTTTGCACATGTGCATATTGCGGAGAAGATGGGCATTCCCTTGCACATGATGTTTACGTATGTCTCCTCTTTAAGTGTTATGGATATGAGATTTGAGATGATAAATACTGATATTGAAATTTAGAATGCCCTGGTCGCCAACCCAGCAGTTCCCTCATCCTCTAGCTAATATCCAATCTTCCAATGCGGATGTCAACATGACGAATTTCGTCTCGTATGCTCTAGTTGAGATGATGACTTGGCAGGGATTGGGAGATGTTATCAATCGATTCAGAGAAAGAGCACTCGGTCTTGATCCTATTAGTTTGATTTGGGCACCCGGAATGTTGAGTCGTCTGAGAGTGCCGTATACTTACTGCTGGTCAGTTGATACCTCTGTGATGTTATCAATCCGCTAACGGAGAGCAGGTCACCCGCCCTTATCCCCAAGCCTAGAGATTGGGGACAGCACATTTCCATCTCGGGATTCTACTTTTTGTCACTGGCATCCAGCTACACTCCTGATCCAGCACTTGCGGAATATCTGGCAGCTGGTCCACCGCCAGTGTATATTGGGTTCGGCTCCATTGTTGTAGATGATCCTGATGCCATGACTAAGATGATCTTCGAAGCTGTCAAAATCGCTGGTGTTCGAGCATTAGTTTCCAAAGGCTGGGGAGGACTTGGAGGTGATGCTCTGAGTGTTCCAGAAGGTGTTTTCATGCTGGGAAATGTCCCTCACGATTGGTTGTTCCAACACGTTGCTGCTGTTTGTCATCATGGAGGAGCAGGTACCACAGCTGCGGGTATTGCCACCGGAAAGCCAACAATCGTCGTACCTTTCTTTGGTGATCAACCATTCTGGGGTGCCATGGTTGCAAGAGCCGGCGCGGGACCACATCCAATTCCTTACAAACAACTCACTGCTGAGAAACTCGCTGCTGCACTCGCCGAAGCTCTGAAACCTGAGACTATTGAGAAGGCCAGAGAGTATGGCTTAAAGATCAAAGAGGAGAAGGGCACAGAAGTTGGTGGCAAGAGTTTCCATGATCAATTGGATGTAGATACCATGCGGTGTACACTTGCTCCGAGTAGGACTGCTGTATGGAGGGTTAAGCGAACCCAGACTCGTTTGAGTGCTTTCGCGGCGAACGTGCTGGCAAGTGAAGGCTTGTTGGATTTTGCTGATCTAAAATTGTGAGTCGGCCTTTATTTATGGAAGGAAAAAAATGCTAATCATCGCAGATATCGCTCTCGAGAGTATGAAACTGAAGACGGCCCATGGGATCCCATTTCTGGAGGAGCTTCCGCTTTGATCGGAACTATTGGCAGTCTCATGATGGGAGTGGCTGACTTCCCACTTGAAATCTTCAAAGCAGTCAAGAAGAAGGAAAAGGGAAGGGAAGCTGCCACGAAATTTTCAGGGAGTTCTGCCGGCGATATCACACCTACTTCTGCTGCTTCTAGATCTCGGGATGATCTAGCACCTGATGAGAAACTAGAAGAGTCGGACACTTCGTCTATTGTGACATCGACGGCTGGAGCGTCAACTGCTGGAACGGCAACAACGTCAAAGACGTCATATGAGAGTACCAGGGTGGGCACGGAGAATACTATTACTCCTGTTACTAGTGCAGGTTCGATGGAGAAGCCACATAGAATGCCATCAAATTCCTTGAAGGAGGCTCTTCGTGGTACCTTGAACCGTTCTCGCTCGGCATCGAGAGAACGTAAAGCGTCTAGGTCGCAATCGAAGGAACGAGGAAGCCATTCACCTTTGCGTTCGAAATCTGGCGGAGTATTTGATCCTAGCAAATTGACAATCGATAATGCTATTGGTGCTGGCAAGGGTGTTCAGCGAATTGTTGGCGCGGGTATGAAGTCTCCCATGGATTTCACGCTTGGTATTGCTCGTGGTTTTCATAATGCTCCGAAGCTGTATGGTGATGATACTGTGAGGCCGCAGGAGAAGGTCACGGATTTTCAGAGTGGGCTCAAGGCTGCTGGCAAGGTATGTGTTTTATGTCTCTTGGCTGTCCATTATGTTGCTGATTGCATGATAGGAATTCGGTTATGGATTTTACGATGGTATTACTGGTCTTGTCACTCAACCTATTCGTGGAGCAGAGAAAGAAGGTGCTGCTGGATTGATTAAGGGTATTGGCAAGGGTATCGGAGGACTTATTCTTAAGCCTGGTGCCGGTAAGTTCTACTCTTCTTTAAGGTAAGGCAACACTAACATAAACAGCAATCTGGGGTCTTCCGGGCTATGCATTCATGGGTATCCACAAAGAAGTGCGTAAATTGTTCGGCTCCAGCGTTCTCAACTACATCATCTCTGCACGCACCGCCCAAGGATTCGAAGACGCCAAATCCGCCACAGCAGAAGAACGTCGCGACGTTCTCGCTCGCTGGAACCTCCACAAAGACGAATACCAGAGCGAAAAGCAAAAGATCATGGAACAAGGCGGTCCAGAAGGTCAGGAAACCGGTCGCCTCACTCCTCAGGGGTTCTTGCAGACTCGTCACATGACATTTGACGAACGAAAGAAACTGCATGAGTCGAGGAAGAAGAAGAGAGAGGAAGAGGCAAAGAAAGTTCATGGTGAGGGTGGTCATTCGGCTTGTCCTTTCTGTAGACGATCGAATGCGCATTCGCATGCCCCGAGGAAGAAGCAGACTACCCCTGTAGTGGAGGAACATCATCATCATGATCATTCTCATATTCATTCTCAAGAAGACGAGGTCCAACATGAAGATTTCGAATCGGCAATCAAAGCTTCCGTGGCAGCTACCTCCCGCGGAAACACAGAAGAAGATCAAATGATCGAACGCGCCATTCGAGCTAGCGTGCGAGAATTGCAGAAAGCACAGAGTTCGGAGGTCAATGATCAGGAGGCTTTGAGGAGGGCGATCCAGGCCAGTATTGATGAGGCTGGGAAGAGGAGGGGGAGCTATCGTGAGAGTAATGGGGAGGGTGAGGGTGAATTTGGCTACGGGGTGATTAAAATGACGGATGAAGAAAGAGAACATCAAGAGGCGTTGGAGAAGGCGTTGAAGGAGAGTTTGGAGGCTTATCAGTTGAAGGGTTCTACTTCTACTACTGATGGTGGTGTAGAGGTGGATGAGGAAGATGAGGATATGAGAAGGGCGATTGAATTGAGTAAGGAGTTGGAGGAGGCGAGGAGAGGGAAGGGCGTCGTGAGGGGTGATAGTGAGGAGGAGGAGGAGGAGGAGGAGGATGAAGAGTTGAAATTGGCGTTGAAGGAGAGTAGAGAGAGTGCTGCTAGTACTGTTGTTCCTACTGCTGGTGGAAGTGAAAAAGAAGGGAAAACAGAAGAAGAAATTATTCTGGAATATGTAAAGAAACAGAGTTTATTGGAGGAGGAACATAGGAGGAATAATCTTAAGGATGGTGGTAGTGGCGGGGTTGTTGGGAAGGATGATGAAGACCAAGAGGAAGAAAGTAGAGGGAGACAATTGACGGATGAGAAGAAAGAGTTGATTGATGCGGATGAAGAGGCGTTGAGGTTGGCCATTCAGGAGAGTTTGAGTGGTGGGAGTGGTAGTGGGAAGGTGCATGAGTTGCCCTAGATTCGTGGATGGAATGGGTGGATTGATAGATGAAAAAGAAGCAGGCGGGGGAGGAAGAGGAGAAAGGGGACGGATAATAGCAACAGTTGATGTGAGCAGTTTGAGTGAAGAAAAATGGAGTGGGAGAGGTTGATTGGGATACATAGATGGAATACCCCGCAAATTTACTTTTACTGACTTGACTTTGGTCGAAGGACACATGAATACATGAATGCAATGACATGCAATGACATGCAATACGTTACTTCAGGACCTGATGTTGGTGAGGTTTTAACGTATTTGTTTGTGAAGTTTCGAAATTTGGAAGATTGAAGAGTTAAAGCCTAGACATTCAAGAGTGGAAATCAGACGTTCAAGAGCGAGAAATTATACTCCTGCAAAATAAAAATATTCTCCAACACTCCCTCCTAACCCAACTTTTATACCCTCAAATAAACCGCGACAGTAGGAGAGAAAATTCCCTACTAGATGTCTGACAGTTTATAGAGCCCGCAGAGGTGTAAACCAATCAAATTAAAGATCTTGTGAACTTTGTGTATGTAAGACTTTGAGGAGGATTAGCACCACCAACACCACTGATGGCCGGACGAGAAAGATTCGGCGGCATTGCAATTTACGGAACTACCGAATCAATAGATCAATAAATATGATCGAGGTAGCACCCACTCTTTCTCTGTCCAGTACACACGTACCCGGAAAATTCTACGTCGTCAGGCCTCTTCAGTACTAAAATAGTAAGCAATGTCAGGCAAACAGGCTGGAAACTTCTTATAAATTAGATCATCCGCCTGAAGTATGATGACTTGGTGACGTGTGCCTACTCGAACATGTAGATTTGCTCTGTGATAGAAGAAGGAAATTGAAACACAAACTTTGATCAGAACAGCATCACCAGCACCTCATTTGTACAGAATTGGAATACTTGTAACACTGGCTCTTGCTTGTAATCTTGTGGGCGTGTTTAGTCGTGGTGATGTTTGATGGTGATGATGGCAGCGCTCCCTGGCATTCTGTAAAGAGATTGATATGTTGCAAAACCAACAACTGCGAAATCAAAACCACAAAACGGGCAATTGAGAAATGCGAACTGGGAATTGCGAACTGGGAAATGCAAACTGGGAAACGGCAAACCGTGAGATGAGAAACTACGAATCACAGTCTGACGTAGGAGACCACGAACTGCGAATCGCGAGCTACGAACTACACCGTCGCCGCCACCAAGGGCAATGTGCATTTGAATGTTCAGGCATCCATTGTGTTACCCAAAACTGCAGTTCGCGTACTGTACAGTAGCAGAACGAATGAAAAGCGTGATGAAAAGAACGAAACTTATTGTCAGTCAAACACAGACCTGCGATGTGCTGTAAACTGGACTTGCTTCCAATCGCTGAAGTTTATTCGCGCAACGTAACGCAGCATGCTACTTTGATAGAACACTTGAGCCTGGTGTTGTTCCCCGAGCCAAGCGAGAAAAGAGATGATGTGGAATGGAAAAAGCAAGTCCTGGCGCCTGCACTGCAGTCCAAAAAATCCGTGATTGGGTGGCCGCAGAAGCCTCGCCCTCGCCCATGGCGGTACAGTACCACACCCATTTGTTTTCACCGAGAGAATGAGCCTCATTCTTTAGCTATAAAGTATGAAAGGATCTGGGGTAAGGCTCTCAGGGAAAATCCCATAATTTCGAGAGTCTGCCCTACCCACCTATACGCTCAGAAGCGATTAACGGCGCTTGCGAAAAGAGAAACCAAGGAAGTCGGTCCTGGCTCATGTCAAAAATGGCCAATGCTACTACAGAAAACGCCCAGCAACTCAGTCGAGTTGTGGAGACATGGAAGAGGAACATCGAAGCAGTCTTACCGGCGCCCAAAAGAATCAAGTATACTGATCCTACCGTGCCATCGACCTCGAGCGCCAAGGATAAACTACTAGGAGCGATCTCGAACCTCAGGGACTTATATCGATATGACCCTCTAGGACCAAATGAAGATATTCGCGTCCTCATACTTGAGAAAGGTCGCAATAGCACAACTGCTGGGGGTCAACCAGATCCTATCGTCTGTCAACTCTTGCCATGCGCCCTGCCAGGAGGTACAAACAATCCAGAAAACAGTGGTGTGAAAGTTATTCCATATGAAGCACTGTCGTATTATTGGGGTCAAGATGATGTTACCAGGGTAGCGATTACCATCAACATCAAGCTATCCTCGACGGTTTTCACCAAGCAAAAGAAGTTCTGGATCCGCTCGAATCTGTACGAAGCCTTAGTTCAACTGCGTCAGCCGGACCATGAGGTGGTACTGTGGGTCGACGCAATTTGCATCCAACAGGCAGACAAAGTAGAGAAGACAGCGCAGGTCGCTCGAATGCATGAGATCTATAGCAAGGCTGAGTCCGTTTGTATATGGCTTGGAGTTGGTGATGTACCTGCAGATACGAGCCAAGTTGATCATGAGAGCACCAAGGCAACCTTTGATTTTATTCGAGACATTGTGAGAAGAGGACGTCTGGATGAGTTGGTCTCGAGCGATACCCATGCGAAAGGATGGCATTCATTTGTCAATTTGATGAGGAATAGATGGTTCAGTCGGCGATGGGTCGTTCAGGAACTCGTCCTCGCGCAAGACGCCACCGTACACTATGGCAAAGAAGCAATGCAATGGGGAGATTTT
Source organism: Tetracladium marchalianum (assembly GCA_037074945.1). Classification (NCBI taxonomy): domain Eukaryota; kingdom Fungi; phylum Ascomycota; class Leotiomycetes; order Helotiales; genus Tetracladium; species Tetracladium marchalianum. The sequence continues at coordinate 34,352 of JBAMDN010001012.1, forward strand.
GCAGTTGCTGTATCTTATTTTGTGATAAAGCATGACAAGATAAATGGTCTGCTGAAGAGATATCATAAGGAGGAGCCAGATCCAATCGGAGACATGAGAGCACTCGGCGCCCATACACTTGTGGAGGCTATCAGCAATCTGTTTCGAAGAAATAATGGAGGCGCGATTACAGAGCGACTGATGAGCCTTGAAACGCTGGTCTCGACCATGCTACCATTTGAAGCCACGGATCCCAAGGACACCATCTACGCTGTTCTCTCCATCGCAAGTGACACTCCATACGCCGAAGTGGAGAATATATCGTCTCAGAGTCAGACGTCTAGGGGCGATGAGCGGATCATTGCAAACTACAAGAAGACAGAAGCAGAAATCTTTACCGATTTCATAGATTATGCGATCGAAAAGTCGGGTTCTCTGGACATCATCTGTCGGCCCTGGGCTCCTGCCCCGCCAGGCAGGAGGCGCAACACTGCAACGGTGAATTCCGAAGCCCACGATTCGATGCCAACGTGGGTTTCAATCATCACTGGATCTGCTTTCGGTGGGCCAGAAGTCGTTCTGTATGGCCGGTGCAACGGTGATAGTCTGGTTGGAATTCCAAGTCGAAGCAACCACCTGAACTACAGCGCGTCGGGTACCCTGAAACCAAGGCACAGAATCGATAGGAACGTCAATCCAGGGGCCGAAAAGGAGCACTACGCCAGCCCAAATGTCAATGGCAATTTGCCGGCTGAAGATGGTCATGTTGACGGTGTTTCCCATACTAGAGATCCAAGCGTAAATGTTCATGGATGCAATATCGTCTTGCATGTGAAGGGGTTCTGTCTCGATATCATTAGCGAGCTTTCTCCTCGTGTAGCAGATGGCAACATACACCAAGAGTGTCTTGAGATGGGCGGCTGGACCCCGAATATCTGGGATGATCGTACCAAGCCCCAGAAAGTACCGGAGGCGCTTTGGAGAACACTCGTTGCGGATCGTGGACCTGATGGCAAGAATGCCCCTCTCTGGTATCAGCGAGTTTGCCTAGACTGGTTCGCCGATTTGTCGCAAAATGGCTCCTTGAGCATCACCGCCTTAATGGAGAAGCCGAAGACTGATTCAATCTTGGTGACGTTCCTGAAACGTGTGCAGGAAGTCGTGTGGAACCGCAAATTTTTGAAGACTCGAGGTGGGGAGAGTGGTGCAGAAGAGAAGCAAATATTTGGTCTTGCTCCAACGAGTGCCCAAAAGGGTGACCTGGTCTGTCTTCTCTTTGGCTGCAGCGTTCCTGTTATACTAAGGCAAAAGGGCACGCCTGAACAAAGGTATTATCACTTCATTGGTGAGACCTACATTCACGGTATCATGGACGGACAGGCACTTCGAAGCCAACCTCCAGCAATTTATCCATACGACGACTTTACCGAGTTCGAGATTCGATGAGGCGAATTAGAATGAGAAAGTCCGCTCGTCGCTTGATGTTGGTGCAGGAGGTATGCTCGTGCTCGCAGCACCAGGTGGTGTAATGGTGGCATGGATGGGCGATTGGGTTGGCAAAGAGAGGACATTTCAGGAGAATGATTAGTCTCTATTTTCATGACTTTGACGATGGCGTTTTGATATACAGAATTTAGGGCATCTTGCCGTGATTGAAATGGTTGATGGGAAGGCTGTCTTTTCTCGTGTTTAATTTCCCGCGTGCGTACGGAAGAGCAGATGATGGATTGATTTGTGGAAGTAGGCTTAGTGATGAGCCATGCAATATACAATTTCAGATCAAGATGATTCGGGAAGAGACCATGAGCGTGCGATATAAAGGATGGCGAAGGATCGAGAAGAAGAGGGCGAGTGGGAGGGGGAGGACGAGGACGAGGACGAAGAAGAGGATCAAAAGAAGGAAGCACCAAACACGTGGAAGGCTTGGCAAGGAAGCCGCCCATCATGGCGCAGCCAATGAGGTTGACACACGGCACTCACCCTGGGTCAAACAAACACGAACAACAACACCGAGTATTCGGGCAAGGTATCACAACAACGATACTGTACCCACAACATCTCAAACATCTGTACAATCTTACTAGAAGAAACGCCTGGCTCTTTGATGCTTAGCTGCCAAAGTACAATTTGGAGTGCCCTATGGTCAACCTACACTTTCTTTCAACACAAGTCCTAATGGCTTCTAATGAGCCCCTGCCCCTGGGCGCAGTGCCGCCTCTTGGTAGACAGTTTTGAGGCTGAAGAATGTTGTTCTAGGTGAATGATCACCTTTAATTTACACCAAGGTCAAAATGATCGATCGGTGGGCTTGATGACTTGTCCGTTTGTAACGGTCAAGATTATGGCCTGTGAGCCTGTTGGACAGCCAAGCAAATAGCCTTTTTGAGAAGGTAGGTATGGCTACCTAGCTTGCCTAGGTCAATATAGATGAAAGGAGCTCGCTGTTAGCGAGGATATTTCTTTATTTGCCTATAAGAAACATTGTTTCATCAAATCTTTTGTTTTCCAAAATCACTTACCACCCCCACTTGCCCCCTCACTCAGTTCTTTGCCAGGCTTTCTCCTCCGCTGTACGCAATCAGCAAACGAAATCCAAGCCATCAATCATCAGTCATGACTCTCTCCAACACTTCGAAATCTATACTCAAGTTATGTCGAAACCATGGCCATAACCAAGAAAGTATCTCTCCCGACCTCCGACCTCTTCCTCTTCAACTCACAAGTAATGAAGCACCTGGCGATGATACGAACAAGCATTCCACCCCAATGGACCAACAAAATACCCAAACCAACCAAACCCACACTTGCTCATTCCAACACACCATCTTAACGCATATCCTCCCTATCTTCCTCAAATTCGACACCATCCTCCTCTCACAAGCCCAAATCGCCAACTTACCAATAGACCCAGAAGTCTACCTCTCTCATGATCAAAAAAGCCTAAAACTCTGGCTAGATGCCCTAGACCAACTCACAACAAAATGTATGCACCGACTTATTCCCTTCCCCGAATTTGTCGCAAAACTGGAAGAATTAGTGCCTATTGTTGAGGAGTTGGAGGGGGTGTGGAAGCGGGGCTTAGAAATGCTGAATGGAGATTGGGATGGGGGTTCGATGGAAGAAGTGGAGTTAAGAGTGGTGATCGGTGCAAGAGGGACAACAGAGTTGTTATCAAGAGAACAAAGAGAATGGTTGGAGAAGAAATGGGAGTATGTACACGAAGTGGTAGTGTGTCTGAGCGAGGCGTTTGGGAAGTTAGAAAGTCTTGCAGAGGACTTGATGCAAGCACAGTGTCCTTGATGATCGATATAAATCCGCAGAAAAGAAAAATGATTTTCAGCAAGATGTCGAATAGGCTACAGTGGGAATTTCCCCAAGAGCGCATAAAGGAAGTAAGCCAATAACGAATTGAAATGGATGACTGAGGAGTAAGTTGAACAATAATTCAACCCATGATAAAAGCGACAATTAGGTCAAATATATAATAGTTAATTTGCTCGTTCTAAATTCAAAAAATGTTCATCAAGGCTTCCTAGCTCGCCAGCGTCTCTCTAAGAGTAATGGTCAGCTAGCACACTTGATCAAGGAGGATTCACTTACTCAGACAACGAAGATACCCAGTTGCCACTGGCATGATTGCAGAGACGGAAAGAACTTGACCCAGATTCCAACCATCTGTGATCCAGTTCTTCTCGAGTTTCTTTAGCAATTGAATGCGGTAGATTTGATAGAACACCAACAACACAATGGTACCACCCCCGTAAATAAGTAGGTCCACGCATGCAAACATATCTACCTTGTTGCGGTATTTCGGATCCTCCCTGTTCAAAGCATCCAATCCCCTTCGGTATAGCGATCTTTCTTTCAAATTGGCGTTTGGATGTTGAAGTTTCCACGCCTCCATCTTGTCTCTGCGAAAGCAACATCTGACCCCAGGCAAGATTACCATTCTGACAAGAATGTAGCCAAAAATGCGCTCAAAGTAATTAACAATCTTTTGTCTGTCAGACTGTATTCGAAATCGCAAATGCTGTCGGCGTACTCCTCTAGGCGAAAGAGTGGCCGTTTGAAGCGACTGTAGATGATGGCAGTCCCTATCATGGTGAGGACGATACTGAGAAAGAGCAGCCCCGAAATGACCCACATTCTCTTTTTGCGACGGTTAGACGTGTCCGGCTGGTGAGGAACCGTTCCAATGAGAGCATCATCTTTCAATCGCGCTTCTATCCGGCGAAGACATGCGCCTACTCGCCTGGTCCAGAGTGAAGCTGCCAGTGAACAAGCGACAATCCAACCAGCCAGCAACAAATCTTTTCGGAACACAAGTCTCAGCCCCTTGTCCAATATATACTGCAACACAACTGCGACTGGTAGTGCTAGATTGTAAACGCATATGACGTCTGCAAATCCATCGAAAACATCCTTCACGCTGGCATAGATGGCATGGAAGCTGGAGCCAGGTCGTGGCCAGCGTTCTCGTGGATGGTGACTGCGAGTATGGCCACATAGGACCTTGCGGCCTTCGAAAAGGACGATCATGGAATAGACGAATAGCATGACTGTTTGGAACACTATGAAGAGATTCATCTGATTGAGGTACCAATGTTCGTTAGTCACTATCTTGAACTGATCGCCACGCACTCATCACAAGAAAGAGGTCTACAGCACGTACCCCAGGACCATTCAGGTCAGCAAGCTTATCCGAATCCACTCCAATAGTACAGGTTGAGTTTGTACAGATCCGAGCAGGTCGATCAATGACATGGAGGAAGTATGGAGCCCTCGGTGCAACTGCTGTTGTATTACTTGCATTGAATCCTTGAATGAAATCAGCAAACGCCCAGCGACTTTCATATTCCCATGCTAGGATAGTGCTGGGACTTGTGACAGCCTGTAGATCCGGTGGAAGAGCGTTGCGAAAATACGCCTCCGTTGCGTTCTCACTCAGTGACGATGGAATCCAGAGCGAGGCGTTGACTGTGGCCTTGTCGGCAAATTTGACGAGAGCCTCAGATTCAATATCGAACCATGACCGAAAGAAATTCGCAACGAGCGTGCAATTTGACGAGAAATCGAGTGATCGAAGAGATGGTGGCCAGGAGATATCCTGGGGGGTGTTTCCAACGGACCCCATGGTTTTGACGTGGCGCAGAGAGTTGGGAAAGTAATGTTTAGACCGACTGATTTTGATTTGAAAGAATGATGGTTGACGGTGGAATTAAACATCATTTCAAGCAAGGCACTGGTGGTCTTTTATCTTCTCACAAATCGAGAAAACAAGAAAAGGTATCATGAACCTAGCTGCATCGAAAAGCCCCCAAAATTCGCTGAAAGACTAATTTGGACTGTTCAATATTGCAAGACATACACATATGTCATAAAGACCGTAGAAGACGCAACTATATAGCCTAGTTGCTAGGGTCACTCCTGTAGGTGAGGCTCCGACACTCTGACACTCTCACATGTCTTCGAAAACATTCACAATAGAACAACCAAGCCGCTGCTAATGCTGCACCGTTAGGATCTTGATGCCATTCAGCCTCTATCCTTGCGTTGGATGGGTTCTACAACATAATTTTTGAAAACTTTGGTCTGGGTATGTGTTGTACTGTCGTAACACGCATTTAGACAGTCAGCCTTGGATGATGTATGGTAACCAACAACCACTCTGCACGGTACTCGCACACCAGGTAGTTGTGATCATCTGATGACTTCGAACTATGAATAGTATACGTTCTAAATCTTAGACCACCATGTCAACGCGACATGAAGATGGAGCCCTCTAGTTAAGTGAGACCCATTTAATTAAATCCAGATTTCATAAATTCTAGTTCGTCCAAAGTTTCTCAAGACATCTCAAGCGAGAAAGGTTCATTTGGGATGTGGAATGGATAAATACTGGGACAACAAATAATCCTCGGGAAAGGGTGAACAAAGAGAAACGTAGCCGACAAAGTACACTGTAAAGGTAGTCTTGTAGAAATCGATTAGAGAAAAGAACTGAATCTTCGAAAGAGTGTCTTTCTGGTGATCATATGACCAACCAGACAGATGTTAAATGCGAATCTATTTTCATACACACCATCAATTTCAAGCCATATGTAAATAAAAGAGGCTTCGCTAGAGATTTTTTGCATTCTAGCCACTTGGATATACACTCCTCTCAACTCGACCAGTTCGGTGCAGATCGCGTCAAGCCGAGGTCTCATCAAGCTTGCGTGCAGGTTCAGCTGACAGACTCATACAATTTTCGGATCGCCCATGGGGTTCTTGCTTCAGCATACTACTTTCTAATAAATCATGCGGCTCCTTCTCTAGGTAAGGCTGCTGAACAGGTGTGGTCATCCTGGAAAGAGGCTGTCGTTGTGCAACCAACGGGTACATGGAGCGTTGCATGCCAATCATGACTTGTGTGTCAGCATGCGTCCCAACTTGCAGCTTCAATCAATATCTTCTCTTTTCTCACTTGGCCAGAGCAAACCAGAGTAAGTAAAGTTAAGACTTCAGTGTTTGCAACCACGACGTGAGGCTCGGTTTACGGTTAAATAGACACGGCGGTGGCGAAGGCGCACTTCGCGTTCCGCAGCCTTTAGATTTTTTGCTGAATGCGAATCCAACGTTGGTAGCTAACCAACAACTGGCATTATTGACATAATTCTGGGCGCATTGTTTCGGAATTTTTAACCTCTTCCGGATTTTTGGTTCCAGTGTTGCTCCTTCCTGGCCTCTTTTATTTCTTCTTTTTTTGGCTCGAGTACTAAGAGATTGACGACTCTCAGCTTATGGAGAGAACCAGAGAATGAGAAGTAAGCGTCCTGATCTGTTTGTACTTTACAGCAGCTTTAGATATCTCAAAAGGACCACAAAAGGCTTTTGACATATTCATGGTTTGTTCAACACGAAGTAAATTAAAGAGTGGGATGCTCGTTTGGGCTCGCCGCTTGTTTTGAGTCTTGCTTGACTTGGCAGGAAGAAGTCCATCTGGAAACAAACTTTGCACCATGGAAGATCTGACAAATAAGGAAGAAAGATTTACTTCATAGATTGGCAGTTATTGACCCGTAATGTGCAGGGATTGACGAGAAGGAGGATATAGATTTGTCCAGTGGGTAGTGTATAAAGTTTGACGAAGTAATTAAGCCCAACTACAGTGTTAGAATCTAATGAGCAGATATCAAAGTTCTTACTCCCATAGAATAGCCAGGTGTCAGAAAATCCAATTTTGTCATGCACTCTCCCCCGGCTGGCATAATGTGACCGTGCCTCTCTAAATATGTGCTCTCCTCAACCGAGCGCTCTTTAGCAAATCGCTCGGTAGCCTAGGATGATATGGGAATAGCTTCGCTTGATAGTAAAAGATAAATGGCATTTCTGCTATTACTTCTAATTGTAAGTGCAAGCGGAGTCAGGCCTTTCGCGTTTTGAATTTCCATATTAACTACTTGCGGCAACCGCAGCAACCACTTAATGAATTCGACGCTGTTCATTTGCGCTGCAATGTGCAAGACAATGTTCCCGATGTTTTCCGTTGTATTAATGTATTTGCTCTTATCTAAATGCATCCACATGGTATTTGTGTGTTCAATCACAGCAGTAGCAAGCAATGGCGCAAAAGCTTTGGACTCGGTATTACTGTATGGCCGTCGTTTCAACTCCGCCTTGAGCTGGAAGTTTGCCCCATGGTCTAATAACCATGCAGCAGTCTTATGTTGTTGCAGCCGACCGCGCGTTCTAGGGCAGTGTCGGAATGAACTTGCACATCGATGCCAACGCCTCTGGACAAGTATTAGTTCGCGGTGCCAAGATGGCCTCATTCACAGGCTTCAGTGAAGTACCTATTATTTCGAAATAATCTGTTAAGAAGAGACACAAGCCGTGCTGGTGGCTTCCTTGCAGTCGTTTGGAATTTGACAGGACTCGACATGTCTTCATTCGTGCCAGGTGATCCTGTTTCAGGCGAAGTGTGTGGTATCTCTGAGTGTCCTGTTCTTTCCGTAAATACCCTTCTATCTAGAGATGCTCCTCTGTCTGCGGATTTGCTTATTATCTGTGGTTCCTCTTTCTTTACGGATTCGCTTTTCTGTGTGGAATTCTTTCCTTCCTCGGGTCTTCCTCTAATAATAAGTCTTTGTTCCTGTTTAGCCATAGAAATACTAGAGCGCTCCGCGATTTAGAGAACTTGTGCCATGATAAACCTATCGCTTTTGGGCGCCGATTCTGCTCCTGTGATTTCTCATCGAGTTCCGAGGCATGTAGAGCTCTGATCGAGTCCGTAGTCTCGGTGTCGGTGTCTTCGCTTTCCGAAAGCAGCTCCGTGAGATCTCCCTCGAAGGATCTATTCTCCATGGCCTTTCGGAACCACTCCAGAATGAAATTTTATTCGCATCGAATGCTGCTACTGAAATACCGATATTTTAAAGCTATTTCCCAATAGCTCGCCAGGTTTGCTGGTCGTCATAGGCGAGGGTCTCAACCGTTGCGTTGGTAATGACAGAACTTTCATGTTTACCCCCTTAAATTCTTCAATAAGCTTATCGAGCTTCTCTTATACTATTAGTTGATACATGCTACATGGTATATATAGGTCAGTAAAACTTTCATCGAATAGGCCTGGACAAGCGAAGCTCAAGAAAGCTGTAAGTAACGTCGTATTGCTTGTCAACTGACCCCTCAACTCCGCAATTTGATTCACATCCCAATTCATCCTATCCCAAGTCTTCTTACTCTGCGTGCCCAAAGATTCGTATTTCAGCACTAGCGCCCCTAGGTCCTTGAGCACACTCTCACAGCCTTAGGTGATAGCCGCCAGACTGTTCTTCATCGTCGGCGACAAATCTTGCTCGGTTATGATCTCCGAAACTTCAGTGATAATTGCATTTAATGAGACCGTCTTCAAGGCAATGTTTCCAAAGCTTTCTGGTGCATCGCGACATGATCTGTAGACGTTGAGAGAGCATGCCGACGGCGATGAAGTCGCCGATGCTGAAGCCGTAGCTCATGTTGAGTGGGAAACGCTGAGGATGCGAAGAGACGATTAAAGAAGTGAAAAGCACGAGATCACAAGAGTGAAGATTTTGTTTCTAGATTCTAAAGTTGGTGTTGTGAGCAGGTTTGAGGTTTTCATAAGGTTGTCCTCGACAACACGGCACCAACTTAGCTGCAACCCAGTAGTGGCTGAAGTGCTTTCGCAAGCGAATCACCAGGCGATCTACCTCTACTGCCCTGTCGAATGTACGCGCGCTTTGTACGCAATTTGTGGCTAGGCAGGTACTTTATACAACGGTTATGATACGTTCTTAGGGCTGATTCTTCACAAGTGTGTGCTTGAGGATAATCTGCTGAGGGTGGCTTTGTGATACCACTCATCGGGAGTGATACACAGAACACATGCTTTATGACAGCACTGAGTACCATAAATATGTAAGAATGGACGGGCTGTAGTAGGGATTAATTTCAAGATGACGCTTAATCTGATAGAGTCTGGTCTGTAACCGTTACCAACGCTTGTACTTAGAGTGAAAAGACTAATCTGGCTTGATTATCATGCGCGCTGCTATGTAATCGATTTGGTTCCAGTGATCTGCCATCTCATCTGGTTCTTGAAAACTATACTTTTTGTATGCATCTGATGATCTCTGAATATGAAGGAAAATGGGTATCTCTTACAATTCCTCAAGCAGAGTGCATTAATTCATGACATTAATGACGCATGTCTTCCCTCCTCAACTCACTTACTGTCATTCTAAATAGCGAAACCACCACTATTCAACTGTCTCGGCTCTCCAGCCGCCTCAAAAGTCCCATTATTTAACCTCCTCAACGCCTGCGCCGTGGTGCTCCCCACAGCAACGAACGTCACATTCTTGCCCACCTCTCTCAAGAATGCCGTCGTCTGATTGTTGTACCCCTTGATGCCATACGTCTGGCTCGCATACTCGAAGCTCACTACATTAGGTGAGAGTTGATCGTGGAAACGCGGTTCGGCGAGCGCTTGAGCGGAGGTGAGATTTTGATCGAGAGTATGCCAGAGATGTTGAATGATTTCTGTGATAATACGGGAGCCACCGGCGGAGGCGTGCGAGATGTAGGGGACGCCATTGGGGAGAGTGACGATGGTGGGGGACATGGAGGAGAGAGGACGTGCAAAGGGGCGAGCGTAGTTGACAGGGTTGGGGGCATAGCCAAAGGCGTTGCGAGTGCCAGGGATGGAAAAATCTGGTTTTGTTGTCAGTTGAGATTTCAAACCAAGATTTATATGGGAAGACAAACCGTTCATTTCATTGTTCATAATTACACCTGTCTCGGGAATCATGAGTTTACTTCCAAACAAAGTGTTGATCGTACTCGTCATAGCAATGGTAAGACCGCTCTTGTCCGCTGCTACCGCAGCGCTTGTACCATCGTCCTCAAGAATTCCATAGTTATCTGGGTTGTACTCTGTGACGTTTAGAGTTCCGAATTTTTGTATTTTTGCGCGCAGTTCAGCGGCAGTCTCGGCAGATACCATGCGTTCTTGATAAGTGGTTATGTTGGGAAAGTAGATGGGGTCTCCAAGAAGAGTTCGTTGACCATAACCAAAGCGAATGGCTTCGTCCAAATAATGAGTCGAGAAGTTGAGTTGGGAAGGAGTGGACATGTCGAAACCTTCGACGATTTTCAATGCACTAAGTACAACCGCACCACTGGATGGAGAGGAACCACTCTGGATTTTGTACCCGCGGTATGTAATGTTGGAAGATGGTCGGATTGCAATGGTATAGTTCTTCAAATCAGTTAGAGTCATTGTCCCATTAGACTTCTGCAAAGCTTGAATTGTCGCATTCGCAATTGCGCCAGTGTAAAAAGCATCTGCTCCATGCTCAGCGATGCTCTCCAAAGTGTTTGCGTATCTTTTCCTCGTCATGGTATCGCCCAATCCGAGTCTTGTTCCATTTGGTGCAAAATCAATTGCCCAAGTTGAGTCGTACGTCAAGAAATCATAGGAAGATGTTGCGGACACAAAATATTTCACCAAATCCTCGTTGACCTTGAATCCAAATCTTGCAAGTTGGATCGAAGGCGCTACTAATTTCTTCCATGGCAGCTTTCCATATTTCTTGTGTAGATATTCCAGTCCTCGTAGTTCGCCTGGTACTCCACTTGCAAGCCCACCGGTCAGAGAGAGTCCCGGATTGGCGGTATACATGTCCTCGAATGCCGCAGCGGGGGCAGTTTCTCGGAAGTCGATGAATTCGAAAGCTCCTTTGGGAGAACGGACAAGCACGAAACCACCTCCTCCGAGACCAGAATGGTACATGCCTACTGTACCGACGCAGAATTGCGTTGCAACAATCTGCCGATGTCAGAAAAATTCATTTGTAATGCGGAAAGACTCACAGCATCTGCCGCATTGCCACCTTGTTTGAGCACATTGATTCCAATCTTTGAGCACACAGCTAGTTCAGAGGCTACAGCTCCCAGCTTTGGATCTGATTGAGACGATGTTGCAGCCGCATTGACAGCTTGGCCGAGCGCAATTGCTCCGAGGAAGAAAGACGGTACCAACATTGCGAAAGACGTGAGAATGAGAACCAGAAGACAAAGAGGTTGCAGTACTTCAATACCTTGGGGGAGTGAAGCTTTATAATTTCCTCACACTTCCTCCACTGCCATCATATGCACATCACTGTTGCTACCCGCACTTGTCCTCTCATCATCCAAAGCTTCTTCGATCCACAAGCGCAAGAACTGGTTCGCGCACTTGCCGATCTCTTTCCTTTTCCCTCTTCACTGACTGATTTGCAGCATCCAGCGCAAAAGCACGCATCACGACAGGAAGAGGAAGGTAGTAGTCCATGCTGGCAGAAAATTGATAACGGCGTGCCCGGGAATTGCAGCAAAAATGACAATTGCGAGATAATGGGGGTGGATTTGCAATGCTTTTGGTGGCAGCCTGGACGCAGGTCGGAGGGTGGGAGATTGTAGTTCGGACAAGGTTGAAGTTGAGGTGGAGGGCATGTCGGTGATGTTCTCAATTTGGCCAATGAGGATGGCGGAAGTCCAGGAATCCGTCCACATTTGGATATCAAAGTTTACAAGCAATTACTGAGCATCGTGTTGATCTACCTTGATTGAAGCTATTTCATTACCCACTTGATCATAGTACGTCTTTCATTACTCGAGTGCTCCGACGACGGTTCGGCGCTCTTATCAACATAACAATCACCAGTCAGGGCTTCGTCGAGCCAATCCATGAATCCGCTTCGCTTCTAGACGCCTACATTTCATTCCCGATTGAAAGTTTGAAGGTTCATGAAGTACATATAATCTGAAGCATCTTGTTGGAATATAATGGCCTCAATAGTGTATGTCTCCTGTTTTGGAATATGGATTGCTACAGTTGAACATCACATAGTGCTAGGATATCATATAATCAACCTAAGCAAACAAACTATAGTAACACTGTTTAGTAAACTCCATCCAGACATAATTAGAGATAAAAGAGTATAAAGAAGGATCAAGAGAAGAACATGAAAGATGCCGCAGCTGTATTATGTGAGCCAGTAAATTTAGAGCATCGAACCAGCTTTAGACCAAGGTCATAACACTCAAAAAGTATCAAAAGGAGTAGAAAAGTGTTGCAATAACCATGAACTAGGCCACGCGGAACATTTTCCTTTCGAGTATGTGATTTAGACAATCCGTTATCTATAAAGAAGAACATTGTTGCCAACCGGGCAATTTCAATGACCTTTTCTAGGACATTTGGAAAAACAATCTTCTGTGAGGGAGCAAATGCAAGTAATACTATGGATGAGGAGGTTAAAGAAAGGAACATAGGATAACAGTTCCTGGGAGATTTGATCTGGGAAAAACAGAGCAATACGAATCCGTGTAAGGCAAGATTGCCCTCTCAACTTCCAAGTTTCAATGAGAAAAATCCGACTTCTTTGGGATACTAAACGCGTGCAGCTTGCACAACAATCCAATTTAACCACTCAGCTTACACACATTGGATGCCTGTGCTCCTCAAGTATACTCCCTGTCATGACATCACAATCCAGACCCGGTACAATTGAAGATTCTTTTATGCGTTGATTTTCGTGATATAGCTCAAAGCAAAGGCAGAAATTGCCCTATCCCTATGCATCAAAAGCCAACACCATCGAAAAACCTTCCATGCCCAACCCACATTCCAAATCTGCACACATCTAGTAGAAGGTCGATGGTCGCTTGCTGGCAAAGATCTTCTTTCCGGCGGACTTCGTAACACGGTGAGGAAGAGGGAATTTGAGGTCCTTGGTGAGGAGTTGCTTGATGTATGGGCGCTTGACGTCTTCGGTCTTCTCGAGCTCAACGACCTTGAGGATCTATTTGCATATTTTGTTAGTAGCCGTTGAAATGGGTGAGACGGGCGTGAACGTACGTGGAGCGAACGGAAACGAGTGCGATGTCTGGCGGCCATATCTTGGTAGAGAGCCTCGACGGCGTCGGTTCTTGACATCTCACGGTACTCCTTGTACATGTTGTGAGTGCCGGAGCGGGAGTCGTATCGGAGCCAGATACCGAAGTTCTTGACTTTCAATGGTCGCTTCTCGTGGATCTGCAGAAGCGATTAGACACGATCCGAGGCCCAATCTAATCGAATATACATACAACATTGACGCTGACGATCTCACCGTTGGCCTTCTTGACCTTGCGGAGCTTCATCAAGAAGTACCAGAAACGAGACTTGGCGACCACAGTGTTGACAGCAAAAATTCTCATGCGGTACAACTTTGGCGCAGGGACGGCCTCGGAAGGGAGATGGCGGCCAATGACCTGGTATTCTGTTAGACGACCTGTGAGAGATGTGTTAGCTGTTGCCCTGCAATTATTGAAGCCTTCATGGTCCTAATGATGTACGTCGTCGTCAAATAATTGGAATCGGAGTCGCCAAGTCAAAGCCGAACGGTTTCTTCGCAAGATTTTCGTAGATGATCATCACTCATTATCAGCATTGTCCATGGCCTTGTCGAAGTCGAATAATCGTCGTTGATTGAGGTGGAATCAAATTGTATATCCATCCGATCATTGAACCCCTCCTTGCTGCCAGAACACAATCTTCCAACCCATCGCAACCATCCCACCTCATTCAGTTTGCTCCCAGGTATCTCTCATCCGGGCCGCAGTCGAAGCAAGTCATCGATGGGTAGTGTACTGATTTTGACGTCGTCGAGATCGTACTTCAGATGCGCGGAGACGAGAAAAGAAAGCTATAGCTTACCCATCTGCGAGAAATTAGCATACAATTACCAGTATATCATAGCGGGAATGCTCACTTTGAAGTTCTGGCCGTTTGTCGTGGTTGTCGATGTCGGGGTCGAAATTCGAGATGTTACTTCACTTCAATCAATTCCTGGAACTTTGGCATAGGGTTTGAAATTTCTTGTGCCCTTAGCTCGCTTAGGAAGTGGGCCAGGCTGCGTTGGGACTAGCGCAAATTGCAGAGCCGCATCCCTGCTCCAAGCGCGATACCCCAATTGAAAGTAAACAACGTGATCGCTGGACGAGACGAGATCATAGATGGTAGATGGTTCCTTTGTTCTCTCCTTTTCACCTTGCGCTTTCTTCTTCCAAACTTTGGTACCCAACAACGACACCGATCGTCTCCATTCAAAATTTCAAAGTTGCAGCAAATTGACCAGGTGAAAAGCACTTTCAACAGCATTATATTCGACTTCACCAATCCTCTACAGAGAGCACCTGTTCAGAATCGAGAGGTCTCGAACTTTTCGGGCGAAGTTTATCACCAGATAGAATTTGAGAGATCAAACTTTAGGCAGGATGGACGGAGTTTTCAACGGGTTTAGAAAGGGCTACGAGCACGAAAACGGCTATGCCCTTGCCGACACATTCTTGCCCATCTCATCACCAACTGAACCAGGCCGCCGTGACAACTTCTATCGAAGCAGCAACTACGTTCATGCCAAGAGGACAATTGAGAATGAAGTCTTTTCTGTGCCGAGTCTATCAGATAAAGAAGGAAATGGATGGGTGGAAGTTTACCACGCCTACTGGACTGCGGTCGGAGAGATACTGGCCGCAGAAAAAGCTACTAAAGCGGGCTCAAAGGTAATTTCTTTCTTTTTATCATATTCTGGCCTCTCCACAAGCCGAATCAATCTTAGAACAGGACCTCAATAAGAGGACTTTGTCATATCACGTGACCCACGCTATTTTGGAGTTCTGGAATTCGTGCTAATACAAAATCTCGTTTTAGGTATCATGGACAAAAGCGTTTGAAGCTTGGAAAAATTTCACATCGTTTTTGATTCGTGGCTACTCGGGTGCTGATTTTCCAGCCTGGACTATACCTTGTTTGTATGTGGCAGGCAAATACCTCCGCATATTCGCCATCAAGGCAGACAAAGACACTGCAACCACCACCACAAAACTTACTAGCTTCGATGACTTCAATCCAGATGCCGAGAAGAATGAAAACCTTGAGGAAGCTGCGAGAATCCTGAATCGGATGTTCCAACTCTGCCTTGCAGATAGGTATGTTACACCTCATCGCATCTCGCTATGAGAATATCTGTACTGACGATGAAAGATCTCCTCTACAAGAATCACGGAAATGGGGTACCTACGCCGTTATCAATCTTCTTTTCAAAACCTACTTCAAACTCAATCAAGTTTCGCTTTCAAAGAATGTCCTCAAAGCTATCCAGGCGTATAGAGGAGACATGCCACCTCTTGATGTCTTCCCAAAAGCACATCAAGTGACATATAAGTATTATGTTGGAGTCATCAAGTTTTTGGAGGAGAACTACGTGGAAGTACGTGTCACTCGGTCATCCAATCAGATCACGTTCTAACACTACCTCCAGTCCCAAAAGGAGCTTACCGAAGCATGGACTCTTTGCCATCCAGACGCCGTGCGAAACAAAGAGTGAGTGTTCTATTAAATCTACTAAAGATTTATACTAAAACCACCACCAGACTAATCCTAACCTACCTCGTCCCCTGCCACCTTCTCACAACCCACACTCTCCCCACACCCACACTCCTCGCACCTTACCCCCGCCTACAAGCCCTCTTTCTCCCTCTCTCCCGCTGCATCAAATCCGGTGACCTTGCCGGTTTCGACCAGTCCCTGCAAGCCGGCGAAGAAGAGTTCGTCAAACGTCGTATTTTCCTCACACTTGAGCGCGGACGTGACGTCGCTCTCCGCAATCTCCTGCGCAAGGTCTTCATCGCAAAGGGATTTGAAGATGTGAAGGAGGGAGAGGAGGGAAAACCAAGAGTGAGAAAGACGAGAATCCCTGTGGCGGAGTTTGCGGCAGCGATTAGTTTGGGGAGTAAGGAGGTTATGGATGGTGATGAGGTGGAGTGTTTGATTGCGAATATGATTTATAACGTATGTTCTCCTTTATTTGCCAAGATCCCATCGTCAAAAGGGTGTTGGATATTCCATCATATGAAGTCCTTGAAATAACAAAACAAAACAAAACAGAATCTGATGAAAGGTTACATCGCACGCGAGCGAAGCACGGTCGTCCTAAGCAAAGGAGGAGCATTCCCAGGAACGGGGGTATGAGGATGAGTGTCCATTCACCAAGTCAAGAAGAGAGAACAAATGAGGAATGAGTTGATGAATACGAGGCAATACGAAATTACAGCATAGCAACGGGATAAATGGCGCAGAGTTTCGGGTAGGTATGTATTCATACCCATTGAAAAGGGTCTCATCAATCAAGTTACCGAGCCCTTCTAGTCATCTATACACTGGAGCTTTTTTGCCCATTCCATTCGTCTGTTCATTCGCTTTACAACTTTTCCCTTCGCAAAATCTTCTCTCTCTCTTAAAGTCACGTGAGATTCCACTTACTAGCACTACATCACAACCCTCTTCCTATCTATGCCGCCGTACCATACACATCATTCCAAAGCCCTCCTATCATCATGGCTTTTATAAGACAAAAGTATGTTTTTGAAGTGCTTACTCATCAACACCCTCACTCCCATCTTATCGGCATATCCCCCCTCTCATTGGTGGATTTCAGATAGAGTCATACTGTCGCTGCACGCAGACGCCTCACACATCTATCTATGGTAACTACTGTACATTGGTATAACGAGTCACATTGTATATTGAAAAGTCGTACCTTGAGACATGATTGGATGTTGTTTCGGTGAGGTGTGAGCGTTTGGGTTTGGTTACTACACACACTGACTGATAGTGGTAGGTGGTACATCACACTTCACGCTTTACAATCCACATGTGTGCGCTCATGAGGTTATGTTTGCTTTGTCGACTCATGCATATGGTGACTGGAGTTGCCATTTGGTGATGTGATGGATGTGAAATTTTCACATTCACACTCACATGTGTCAGACAGTACTGCACAGCACGACTTACTTACATCCTCAAGATGTCATCATCAAGCTACCTCATGTTTCATTTTTTATCTTCCCCACTTCAAATGTGTTAAACTCACAAGATCTATCTCTTGTGGTTTTCTATATCAGCATATCTCATAACCTCGTTTTTTATTATTAAATTGACACCCTCACGTCTTCCTATCCGTAGTCACACTTTAGACACAACCTTCCCTATCATTCCCTACATCTCTCTATCATTCCGAGCTCACAGAAAAATAAAAAACAAAACAAAACAAAAAGATAATCATCTTTGCAAAAGCCTAAGTATTTATGTCTCTAATCACAACCCCTCTTCACCCGGTAGGCTGTATGCTTGTTACTAGAGAAGAGAGACATACCGGTGCCCCCTACGCCGTACTGTACACTATTATCTTAGTCGTTTGACAAAGCAGTTAAAGCAGCATGTAGTTGACCCCTCTCTCTCCCTCTGTGCTCGGTCCTCCTTATTTGCTTATGATTATGAATGCCTTGGTCGCCCTTGCATGGGTTCATTGTTTGGTCTAGTATATCTATCATGGACATAAAAAAGGAAAGGAAAGAGATGGATGAATGAATGGAGTGATGATTTTGAAGTTCAAGATTATTCGTAACTACTCCGATACCAAAAACAGAGGAGGAAAGGAAAGATCCTTGAAGGCACTTCACACTGGGGTAGCACATCTTGAAAATTTAGATTCTTGTTCATAGCAATTATATTTTTATACACTTCATTAATGTGCATGTCGGCCGACCCTTCTCCAATTTTCCTTTCCTGTCTTCTCCGCCAACCCTCCCCCTTTTTTGGCGTTCTCACGGGCCGATTTCTTGCTTGCATCACCATAATCCTCGCTACGTCTCCAAATCTGAAGTTCGTTCGCCTCACTCTTCCAAATTCACAAACGGTCAAAAATCGTCGCTTGCTCGCCTCATTTCTTGCCTTTCTACAGTACCTACCTTGACTTTCATAAACCGCTCACCGAAATTTGATTATCAATATTGTTTAGCCTCTCGATCATTAATTTCACCATCCATACCTTTTGACAGAAATAGGGGAGAAGGACGGGGATGTGTTTGAAAGGAGTAGTATTTTTTCAATCTCAATATTTTGCGATGTTACTGCTCTACTCTCTCCGCTTCCTAGCTAGCAAATAGGTATTTCCTGCTTTATTTATTTCCTTCTCAATCTCCAATTTTCAACGCTCTTAGCTAAGTAAGTAGATGGATAAGAATGATCTCCAATTTTCTTCATTCCAGAGCCCAATCCTTCCGTTTCTCTCATCTCTCTCTTGTGAGATTCCATTTCTCATCATCCGAAAATAATACAATCTTGCCCCCCACATTTTCCTACAAATCAAATCGCCTCTTCTCTTCCATTCTTTCTTTCATTCATCTCAACTGCTCACGGAGGAGAGGAGGAAAAAAGTACAAACCGGAAGAACCAAACGTGAAAAAAGACTACAAATTGTAAACGCATCAGATGACGGCGGTGTAAAGGAAATGACCGGAAACAAATGGCATTAACCCAGGCAGATTCTGCATTCGAGAATTGATGCGATCGTATCACATCATCGAAACAGCGATGAAGGAAGAAGGCAAACAACCAGATACAATCAATAGCCATTAGCCAGCAAGTAACAGAACCAAACAAACGAAGTGATGAAAGGGACAAGATAAACATCCATGATCCATCCATCTCTGACAGACCACCAACCAGATCAATTCTAAGCAAGTAGAGCAAAACAACGCAAGATCAATAACGAGGACTCAACACGCCCTCAACATGAGAAGAGTAGTATACAGAGACGGAACAAACAAACAAAAATCGTTGCAGTAAGAGAGAATGATCCAAAAAGCCCGCCCGCCACCATAATCGTAGTTGTGGGAAAGGAAGATAGCCAGCCAAACGTGAATCCCAGACGCCCCAGAAAGACGAAAAAACGCAACGCTGATGAAAAAGAAAATACATGAACAGATGGTATCGATATTAGAGCAAGCAGAAGCAAAGAAGCAGTTATAGAGAAAGGAAATCTATGTTTTGTTTTGTTGTTGATGATGTTGTTGTTGTGGAGTTGTGAAGTGAAGGTTGAGTTGTGTTGAAGTGCCAGTGCGATGAGATGATAAGCTCATATCAACGCATCAGTGAGTGACGCTCATCTATCCGACAAGATTAATGATGAGTGCGAACACTTCGAGGAGAGCTCCTGTTGGTCTATCAGCCATTATGCCGAGGCAACAAGTATTCGTCACGATGAAATTTCATCGTCAAAACAAATAGGCAGAAGACTTACGCAGCACTGGCAACATCATCAACATGATTACACAAAGCCACGAATAGATCAAAGAACAACTGGCTACCGCCGGCTTGCATCTCCATCTGCATGGTCCCACTTCTCTTGAATGTGCCTCTGCTTCGGATGATCAGAGCGAGGTAGTGAGCTCGCAACTTCGAGTCGTTCTCCGGTGTGTTCGCGTAGGCGTACCGGGCGGATGTGAGAATCGTGCTGCATTGAATACCGGATTCTATGGCCGAAACTGTTAGCTCAATCATACATAAGAGAATAGTAATTGAAAGAGAGAGAAAGACTTACGCAAACCCTGTTTCCTTAACGCAATCTTCTTCAACTCCTCCAAGCCGTATTTCTCAGCCAAACAGTAGATCACCGTATCCTTCAACAACTCGCCATCAACGCCATGATGGTAGATCGTGCTCTCGACTGATCCTCCATCGCCCGTCTCCAACTCCCATGCGTTACGACGCTTGTTGTGCACGAGTTGTGGGTAGTAATCGCCTTTGTAGAGGTATTCGAGAACGCAGGAAAAGATTTGTGGTTCTTCGTCTGGGAGGGAGATTCGTTTGGAGGCTGCACCAAGGAACTGGCCACGGCAGGCGGCAGAGAAGAAGGGGGAGAGGCAGAGGACGTCTTCGTGTGCTGCGAAGAGTCGCTGTTCACGGCCGACGACAAGGGTGATTATGGAAGAGGTTAATGTGCTGTTGGACAACGCCTGATTAGATTTTGCAGATGTGATGGAATGATACTGGCAGATTACTCACCTATTCAAAGGACCGCCAGCGGTAGATGATTCCTCAGACGGAGGCTTGCGGGATCGTTCAGAACGATTCTTGGAGATGCCATGCTCTCGAAATGAGCTTCGTGCCCTGGATGCCGCACTGCGACGACTCTTGGAGGAGAAACTCTCCGTTTGCGACTTACTTCTGCTGATGAACATGTTTGAGTTTGTTGGTTATAATTTGTTTCAGATAATAGACTCGGTCGAGAGATAGGCCTCTGTCTTGCGGAGAAAAGCTGGTCGATCGTCGATATCGCTGGTCGTGAGAAGTTTCGATGTCGTTATCGTCGTTCTGCGTTCTGTGTTGTCGGATTCAGTTGTCCAGATGGCGAAGAGTGTCGATTTTGGCGGAGAGAACTGGAAATATTAAATAAAAAAGGGAACCATTTGGGGGGATGCTCTGTATATATATGGCGGCGCGGCCAAGCAGATGCCTGTCCGGTGTGAAAAGTAAGGCAAATGCGCGTCGAAGCGTTGTGAGACGTGATTTGCCCCGCCCACTTTAAGCCAAAATCACGCTAAGACCGCGCTATCCCGTGACTCTCGGTCGTGTGTCTGCCTTCGGAAGGCCAACCCCAGCCTCCCGGGATGGAAGGGCAGCATAGCAGGGGAAGAATGTGTAGGGCGGCGCTGGGTGTAAAGGATGCTGAGACGATGTTATGCAAGGGCGGAGGAAGGCGTTGGTGTGGACGGGTGGTGAGGAGAGGAGGGATGCATCATACAAATTGAGATGCGATTCAGGATGACTCGTTGCTGTACGCATCTGATAGAGAGGAGATGAGGAGGAAACCATTGAGAACTCGAACGAATAATAGAGCTGTAAAAACATACAAGATAGAGATCAATACATCGTCCCCTAACTCCTGAACAGAGTCACCAAAACCTGTGATGGGGGGGTTGCTAGCGTCCATTCCTTGCCCCGAGAGTTTGGGTCCAACTGCTCTTAGCTTGGTCAACACCCTGGCACGAAATCTCGCTTGTGGCGGCTTTCATTATTTTCATATCTTTGACCTCTGATGATCCTTCGGTTTCTTCTTTTCTTGCTTTTTGAAGGTCTCATTTTTCTTTTGTTTGCTGCTTTTCATTCTTTTAGAACCATGCCAATGCTGCTGGAGCCATACAATCTCGTTCATGCACGGAGGTAATTGTGTGTGTGGGGAGAATGGATGTCAATTGAAGTTTGCGGGGATGTTTAAAGCTTGCATTGGCCAATGCAAGAAAGACGAAGGATCGATACTCTATCTAAGTAGCTTTCCCTGGCACATCCAAGGCAATCTCATCATAACTTCAATTGAAACCTTGTCTTTCGAATCAATTCTTGCCGAGTAGCAAATTCCGTTCAAGTATACATCCACAGAGTATCTAGCTGTAATTGGAGTGGCGAGGGGCTCAAGATGCTATAATGAGGCTCCCATAAAAGGATTCCAATCTGCATATATATATCGCATGTCAACCCTTCAATCTTTTCCATTGTGCCTGTTTCTCTCAATCTTGTCGCACAAGACTTGAATACTGTCTATCCGTCATAACCATCAGGCACCATTCACAACCTCGAAGCTCACAACAGAAGCGCGAATCGAATGAGCCCCTCCGACGAGCGAGTTATTTTATCTTTACCCAGTATTTTTAGCTCGTCACCTAAACCATTATTTTTCCTTGTGGTGTCAACGGCTCAGCTCGACGAGCGTACCGTGCCTCCTTCTCAATCCATTCCGGCCCTCCATGTACATTCGGGTTTCCATGGCCATATCAATTGTCCATCATTATCTCCCTAAAACACACAGCAGACGCAGCTTCAATTTCTTTCATTGGCATGTCTAGCTTGGTATGCTGTCCAAATCTTGGTACGGAGGTTGAGGGGATTCTCCCGAGGAGAATTAAGCGACCTAAATTGATCCCACTCAAAACCACTTTAAGCACTAAGCAAGTCACAAGGTAACAATTATCTTTTGGTAAAAAGTTAAATAATTGTAGGAATAAAATCAAAGGACGCGAATATCTACACGGAGACGAGTTAAATTAATCTTTTCGTGGTAGAATCCAAGTGTTTTGGTGTTCCCGCACGGCCAACTCGGGGCCTGGTTTTTCTCCTCTGGATCTGGAGAGGGAAAACTCCCACACATCACGCTAACCCGCATTCGGAATATCAACACCAGCAACACCACGACTGCGCTATCATCAGTGCCAACGCAGAACAGATGCCAGAGTTCACAAACGTCAGTTGTGGGAAGATGGCCCCTACTAACAGATAAAATCGTTGTGTTGTTTGCTGTGTCAATTTGGAATGGCGTGCTATCGTCGTAGTGATCACCTTCCCCGCATTGACATGAATTGCGCACATGTACGATTTTTTACTGCCCGAAGGATTCATGAAGCTCAGGTCATCCGTTTGAAGATCCACCTTGACTTTGGCGCTGACTTTCTCGCGTTGGCGTCGGAGATCATAGAGAAGGAGGTGAAGAGGTGGGAAGGAAGACAAGAAGATTAGAAGGGACGCCCAAATTAAAAAAAAGAATGCCACCTTGCGGTGTAATGGTTTGTCGCCACAAATTCTGCAGCATTTGTTGTTCAAGAATTTTTTGGTATGTGGGATCTCATCTAGAGTCTTGGCTTGATGACTTGAGAACCGGAAACATTGTTCTTGCAGGCAATTTCCAAAGCTAAGCAATCTCTCTCAATCTATCTTAAACGCTGCAAAGCGATCAATCTGTCAACAGTCTCTCCGAAATTTTCTCCGGGTTTTGCCTTTATCTCGCTGGACTCGTCGACCCGAATGCGTGTTCTGAACGGAGTGTTTTTGTCGATGATCCTTTCGAGACCGACGGAGGTTGAAATTCCTTCGTCTACACCTGCGAATGCTTCTGCCTCATCTGATAGATGGTCTTTGAATTGTTGACCCGATCGGAGCTTGAGGAGGAGCCGTCCATTTCTTGCGCACTCATCTTTCGGTTGTCGCCCATGTTTTGGATGTCCTCTTCTACCACTTCCTTCTTGTCCTCAGTATATGATTGCGTATCCCTAGCTTTGGATTCACGCCATCCCTTCCGTCGCTCCATGAGCTTCTTCTGTGCTTTTTCGTGCTTCTCCTTGGCAGCAAGCTTTAGTTTGACGATCTCAACATCAACAATATTATTGATGTCTTTGTACGAAAAAGGCACACCATACTGCCCCGACGCCCATCGAGTCATCTTGGTCTTCTCCCCTTTCAATGTGTCGATCAGAAAATTCTCAATTTCAAACATCTTGTCCAGCGCGTGGAGGCGAATAGACATGTGACAGACTCCTTCTGGTGCATTTACTACCGAATCAACGGCTTCCTTGGGTTTTCTTTTTCTTTTTTTTCTTTTCTTTTAGCTCGGCCTTGATCAACTTATCTGAGAGGATCCAATTATCTGCTGGCTCGGCTTTAATGTTGAAGGCTCTACACTCGGTCATTAACCATGGGTTGTTCTCGCCGGAGAGGGTATAAGCTACCCCATGGCGTCCACCGATGTCCCATCGGATCTCGTGAGGTTTATCACTCCAGGTGTCCCCGATATTGATACCAATAGTTGAGATGGAATTGAGATGGGAAAACTTCGGGTCTGGCATGTCTGATGGTCGATACACGGGTTTGTTGTTGGTGAGAGGTTTTCAAGATGTTGAGGAAGCTGAAAAGCTGACTTAGTGACGAGATGGAGGACTGTAGAGCTTTTCAGCAGGTGAGATTCCACAGACTGTATTTACAGAGCAGAAAAGGAATGATGAAGAAATGGTAGCTAAAAAGTGCTAATTGAAAATCTGCGGGGCTATATCTACAAGAATTAGCCATCTAAGAATGAGCTACGACCATGTCGGTAGAAAATGAGTGTTGGAACGCGCCGGATACAGACCTTGCAAGGAAGAGTACAGGCGCGAAAGAACTAAAGTTGTGCTGAAGCAAAGGATCTTGGTGGGAAACCAAGATTGATTTGCGACAGGAACAGATCTTAGAATCAAGAACGCAAAGACTAGAGAAGAATTGTGGCGTGGGAGAGGTTCTGAAGCTTCAGCTCGCAGAACCGGGGTTGCAGAGAAGGAGCGGGAGAAGGTGAATGGTGGAGATCGAAGGGTGTTGATATGGGATGGGAAGAGGTTGTTCAGGTATGGCGCCGAATCAAAAGGTATGGCTTAAAGGTAAGAGAAACTTGAAAAATTGAGATTGGCATTCCGGATTGGGACTGATAGGTTTGCGATGTTTGTTGTTGTTGATGGACTTCTTATGCTTGGGAGAACGATGTTGGACAATTCTGCCACGGCAGTGCGGCGAGAATCTTCGGGTAGGCCGTTTTTGAAGATGTTTGAGAGTTTTGAGAATTTTGTGTTTAGCTGTGTGGCTCGTGATGTTAATCAATAACCCCTAAAACCAAAATAATCCCCAGCTTTTGTCCCAGATCGAGCACTCTATGTAGCCCGTCCTGAATTCTTGAGATTCTCAAGCTTTTACTCCACCATCATAAGTCGAGCAATTCCTACTACAAATCAGTCAAATCTAAGAGTTAAACATTGCAATTTTAAACTAGGCCACCTCTTCGCAATAACATGGTTCCCAAGTGTTTCAACGTCTATGCCAAGCTCTTCACAATTTCCAATAGAACAAAGCCGACGTAAAACAAGATCCAGGAAAATTTCACGAAACATTCACGAGAAACGGTTTAATTAACTCAGAAAACCGAAATTCGTGCCGTGATTCAGATGTACCGTACCATCATCCAGTCTAGAAGGCCAACTACCTTACATTTCCAAAAAAAAAGAGGTCCTTTGCCTACCTCCCTTGATCTGGAAGTCGAGTTTACTAATCCAAGTCTAAGATCTCCTTTCTGATTATTTCAATGATTAGTATCATTAAAAAGCAATTCCAAGTTGTCTTTGAAGCGAGTTCCTTACAATAATCCATATTTCGTGAACTCTGTGGCAATTCGGATTTTCGTTAAAGACGTCAATCCACATTTGGGGCTTCATCTGGATACTATTTGAAGCCACAAGTTCCTTCTCAGATAATATGATGTTCATCATCTCTTTCCCTAGAAATCAAACACGCCTACTGTGCCAGAAATATATTTGCTGTGATCGAGGAAGATGTTGACTTCATCTTGCCAAGACTTACCCCGCCATACGGATTGAGGGGCATGAGGAAAAGGAACGTCTTTGAAATGCCACGAAGCCAGAAGGCATACATCATATCAAATTGCTAAATACATTGATGTCTATAGATGGGCAATCGGAATAATACCTGAACGAGACTTACAATGTTTACTGAACGCTAACTTGATGCCATAATTACCCCGCAAATTCTGTGGCGTGGCCTTTGTGATGTAAATCACACATGTCTAGTATTGCAACGATTGCATCTCAATACTCTCTCACTCTCGAGACGTCCATGAAAGCGAGTTTCGCACTGTTTGCAACTCTCATGTTTGTTCACAAGTGCCATCGTGTCTTCCAACAAAGACTTCCTTTTCAAGTCGTCAGAGTTCAATGTGAAACATAGTACATCAAATGAGAAGTCGGGAAGTTCCTTGGCAAGAGCACTGAAGATTGGATTATCAACCAATGTTCTGATTTCTGCTCCGCAGTTCCTAGCCACAATATCCCGAAGACCTCGGTCGCTACTTGGCGTAGTCTCATATACAAGCCTGATAATTTGAGGATAAACATCTGTGCCAAGCATGTAATGGCTTATGAGCGAGAACTTTAGCCGAGCTGCCTGCTTGAGCCCAACTATATCGTATTTGTCGGCGATCGAGTAGACGTGGATGTTGGCAAGTATTGCCTTTCCAGTGGCTACCAAACATGCTTGCTTGGTTGTGTTATCTCTTCTTGAAAGGCCACCTTCTGAAGGTTCGTTCGAAGGCTCAGGGGTTTGTGACACGGTTTGCTGGCTTTCTGCTGCTGAAGCTTCGTCTTCTCCAGCTTCCTTATTGACACCATCTCCCAATTCAGGTCCAGAGCTCCACAGCCTGCGCAGATATCCATCATCATACTCAAGTGTGTACAAGTAAGAAATCATTCTTTCCACGGCACCTGGGTCATCTTCCTCCAACTTGATCACTCCTATCGTTCCTTCCTGAAGACTAGATAAGCAACTACCTATGATTCTTAATGCATATTTCGATTCTTACCTGAAATCGTCCATTACAGGCTGCTTCGAAGAAGTGAGATCGCTCGCAGACGATAGCCCGGTGGACTTTAAATTCGCGTGTGCCGCAAGTTATAGTTAGGTCCGAGTATTTGCCAGATTCGAGCAGACGCTTCATACCGGCGAGCAGACTTGATTGATGAAGATCTGCCATTTTAAAAGCCAGAATACAATTCTTTTGAGTGATTTGAGAAGGCGGCTCTTATTTCCAAGAAAGGTTGTGTCCTGCAATGCTGGTTGTTTGTTGAGCGCTTGTTGCCAGAGATCAATATTCGATTGAGTTTGAAAACGTATCATACACTCTGGAAATTAGAGCTGAAGACGATTGAGCATCTGAACATGTTCTGCTGGGTGGCCTCATTTCTTACGGTTGGTAAACATTGTTGAGAGTGGATATTGAAGTTGGTGACACCGCCAAGATCAGCCTGTTCCAAGAACGCTACAGTGTGCAACCTTGTTGAACTCATCCCCTCTCGACCGCGATCCATCAAAGTTTCCACAATCTAACATTCGATTATATAGCCCTTTGCCCCGGTATTGTCCACTAGTACCATGGCTGGAAACATTTATAACCGAATCGTTTGATCGCATGAAGGTCAGAGTCCGCGACATGCCCTGGCGAACCGTCCTTCAAGATATTATCGAGCCTCGATACCGCTATGGACCTGCTGCCATCGAACTCTAGTTCACTGCGCATATGTACCATTCCCGGTGCCTGATTGTTTTTATACCGCAGATGGTGATGGAAACAGCACAAGGAATCCCTTGCAACGTCAGCCATACGACGCCTGGAGCAGACCTACCGGTTTCACACGTCCCGTACGCCTTGCGCTTTTGTGGCAAACCTGCTATGGATCATCATCGCCTTCTATACAGCACTATCTGGCGAGAGGACTATCGGAATCGGATATTGGGGCGAAGGAATTTTAGAGTTCATGGAAGATCAAGATGCCTGCTGGATCTGCGATGATGTTGCTGGATCTCAAACCCGTGGAGCATGATGGATGCTAGTTCAGAATGGACACAAGGCTTTGATGTGCAATGTCAAGGCATTTCTAGCCTCTGAGTACGGACGGAGAGCATGATGGACGGCATAATTCGAGGATCAGGTCGTTGAATCAAGATTTGTGGGTTTGACTAGCTCCTTGTGATTAAGCGGCTGGTCGTGGGACGACCATCGAGGTTCGATATCAAACAACAAGTTCGTTCTGGAGTCACATGGCGAGTGTGGACGACTGATTGAGTGAGGCTTTCGCATCTTCAACCGCAAAACGTTGGAGCGAGGCACATTGGAATAGGACTTTGTTGAATCGGAAGACCACTTCAAAGTGGATGACTCTTTCGTAGAACTTGCCTCGTTGTTTTTGATCGCACATGCGAAAATACCATTTTGCGCAAATAGTGACTACTCGAGTACAGTACCATCGTGGCTCTTGGAATTACCCACTTGCTGACCTACAGTTGCTGAATTTAGCGCAACACGACAGACCAAACACAACGATAAGAAATGGCATTGAGATACCCACTCACGAAAGCTTGAGCCATTATTGTCCCATTAGCTCCCTTCATTAGATTGAATTGTATAGTTGTGAGTTCAGGCAAAACGGGAGGGCCATCTGATCCTGACGGATGGCTTCTTGTGGGTCAACTTCGAACTTAGCCAAAAGTCGCTTCAGTAGCATATTTCAACGTGGGAACATTCTGTTTTTCTGTTAAAATATTTTTCAAACTCGTTCTTCTTTTTATTCACAAATATTCTGCGTCCTACCCTCCCAGCAGTTCGACAATAATGAGTACGACGCTAGTGCTGTTGTTATCAGATGGGGACAAGCTTCAACATGCTGACAGGACTTGCAGGTCGCAGACCTGGAACCCGATCCTCCAACGATAACCTGAGATTACACCATAATCTGCTCACTTTCTGCTGTTTATCTTCTCTCAATTTTCAATTGAAAACTTTCGTTCTCTCGCGGTGAAGCTGCCCGACTCCCGGGTCTGGATGCGAATGGAATCCAACAATTATGAAGATGGGATTGTACATTTAAAATACATTCTTTCAAGGACTTTATCTTTTTTTCGCATTGACTGAGGGACTTTCAAGATGCCAAATTGGCGGAGCCTTCATTGCTATTTTCTTTGGTATCAATGTTGATTGGCCATTCTTCACCAGAGTACGAGGTGAAATTGTACTGTACTCGGCCGGCACGCCATTTTCTACGGAGTAGACTTTTTCGGACGGCATGAGTGGAGAGCGCCACTGCAGCGTATTCATGGGATCTTCGGCCGTTTCGATCTGATGGTTTGCGAGCTGTTATATGTTATTCCTGTTTGAGATGGCTTGTAACTTTCGATCGAGCTCTAAGATCTTTGAGGACATGGGCACAACGTTATACCCCTGATGCTGCCATGATCCGATGTTATTGCAGTATCTCACCCTCCATCGAGGGCGCACGCATCGGCACGGCTGGAATCAGATCTGACAAGGCTTTGTCTATGTGCAACTTCTGATGAGCCGATCCCGATCCAATGTGACAACGGCTTATTTGCGTTGCCTTCGGCTTGCCTTTCCCCCGAGAGCAATATATGATAACCGTTCGAGATTTAGTCTTTTTTGCTGAGCACCTCTGCAGGGTAACAGTCATCTGTATAGATGAAGTAGAAGCACAGGTGGAAATGGTTTTAGTTGACGTCCGTCATTAGCTTCAAGCCCGCTTGCGGCACGATCCGTTCACAACTAACAGTCCACTTCGTCCTTTTATTGCAGCAGTGCCGTACGGATGCTTGCCATGTACCGAACATCCTAGGACAACGAAACTGTTTTGGGATGATTGTGCATCGGAAATCTGGACCTTGCCTTCCACGCCGCCATCCGAGATACTCGCTTCTGAAAAGGGCTGATGCTTCAAGCCTTTGATTGACTCAGGGTCGTATTAAATTACGAGATATCCAATGTACAGATGGATTCCAACAAGGCAGTTTGCTAGCTTTGATGCAGAGATTCCACGCGAACCACAGGGATGGCCGCAGGATTACAGGTGGCTTGAGGGTGCTCCTATAGCAGCCGATATCTGACAAGTTGTGCATGTTTTCTAGCTTGAAGATACTTGTTTTGGTACACGACGACGAGATCGCAAGGTTTTCTATCACCGTCACGATGGAACATGGCGAACGAAAGCTGAGCACGATCGTAGAGCTCATTTTCATTTGTCCACTTTGGACTATCACCTCGTACTCAACGCCTAATTATGCTGAAAACAAGCTTTTGCAACTGATAAGCTTGTCAATTGGGACTGAAATGCCACTTTCCGTTTCGAGAGGCTCACCATGAGCGAGAAACGGCGCTCCAATTGAGGAAACTCTGACAGGAGTTACAGAATCTCTTTTGTACTCAACACTATAAAGCTTCCGTGTTATACCTCTCTTTTTAAATCGTCACAACCAAAGAACTTCTTCATACCTCACTCACGATGGGCAAAGAACAGTTCAGCGAGGACATTGTGTCTTCTCCCGACTTCAGCGACAATGAGGGAAAGGGCGAGGTTTCATACAATATTGAGAAACTCCATGACCACGACAGCGATGAGCTCGTAGCCCCATGGAAGCTCGCAATCTACCGATTCTCCCCTTACACAACCTTGTTGTCTGTCTTGTCTAGCATCTCGTTCTATGCTTTCCGAATCTTCTGTGTTGTCCAAGCTCAAAGGAAATACCAGAGACCATACATTGTCGCTTGGGTCTTCGTCTTTACTGAAGCTTGTCTTCTCTGTGAGTAGTCCCGCTCATTGGATGATGGTCATGGCATCTAACAGACTTTAGATCCCCAATTGTTGCAACAACTTTTCCAAGTCTTATCCATTCGCACTCGTCGTCGTGAGAAGCTTCGCTTGATTGGAAACAACGTCCCAACAGTCGACATCCTTGTGGTCTGCTGCAAGGAAGACATTGATGTTATCCTTGACACTGTTCGATCAGCATGCCTCCTTGACTACCCTCAAGACAAGTTCAGAGTCGCAGTATGTGACGATGGAAAAGATGCGGATCTCAAAAAGGCCGTCGAAGGTCTTAAGTTGATTTATCCAAACTTGTACTACAACGCAAGAGTCGTTCCCAAAGGAACACCTCACAACTTCAAAGCCGGTAACCTTCGAGCTGGAACGGAATTCATGGCCAATCTCAAGGGTGGCCCAGCCGAATATCTTGCCGGTTTGGATGCAGATATGATTGCATCCCCTCACTGGCTCCGAGCTGCTCTTCCTCACATGGTCAATGACCCTAAAGTTGGTCTTGCATGCCCTCCTCAAGTAAGTCCCAATCATTGTTCTACTTCAAATGACGAGTGAGATGCTGACTTGGTTACAGCTTTTCTACAACATCCCTCGCTGCGACCCACTCACCCAGTCAACTCTGTCATTTTCCCACGTTGCTGAGCAAACCAAGGATTCCAATGGTGTCGCTTGGCACACTGGATCTGGATATGTCATGCGCTTGGAAGCCCTCAAATCGATTAACGGTTGGCCAATCGAGTCTTTGAACGAAGATACTCTCACTTCGACTCTTCTTCTTGGTGCTGGATGGAAAACAGCTTATGTTCACGAGGCTTTGGTATGTTTTCTTGTCACTTCTGAGAAAATACACGCTTTTACTGACAT